>JAPYYJ010000027.1:0-28570 GCA_028533885.1 Nasua narica | reverse complement strand
CGGAGAGATCCCGGGGTTAGAAATCTTTCTCCTCAGGGTGATTTCATGGGTGTTCAGCGTGTTCTGGTAGATTTCCAGCTCACTTTTGGGGACCGGTTGCTGCAGGATCTCTTACTTCTCCGCCATCTTGCCCCCTCCCCCTCATTTTTTTTTTTTATAAAACAAGGCAAGTGAATTAGATGATGGCTCAGGTGTCATCCAGGCCTAAAATCCAAAATTCCAAATGAAGTGGACTCAGTTTCTGAATATTAACTTATTTCTAAGATTAAGTGAAGAATTCCTTTTAGGGATTTTAGGGTATAGCTTTAATTTCAGGAGGAAGGAAATGGATATTAGCTGGCAGTAATTTCTTCTGTCACAATTCAAAAGAATCGCTGCTTTCATTACCTCTTCCATAAATAATCACCAACTCAAATTCCCCATAAAACCAAGTGATAATATAAATATATGGATATACTATGAACCTAAAATTTTTTTAAGTATAATTTGCTAAAAATACCTTTTAACATCACAGAAGCACTAATCCAGCAGAAATTGGATTTTTCTAATTTGATTCTAAATTCTTGGGATTATATTTAAATTTCTGAAACGATTCCTTTGAATACCATCTACCAAAATTATACTTTGATATAGTTCTACAAGTCTACAAGGATAAAGATCTATAAGGATTAAGTATATAGCTACTACACATAATTACAATTATATTTACTTTCACTGGACTCCAAAAACAAGTCTCAAATAGGCAGTCATCTTCATTACTCAGACCCTGTTCTAAGCATCTTATATGATGACTCTAATTCCTCGAGTATGTATTTCTCCAGACAATATGGGAAAATAAGAAGATATTTACAGAAGACCTTATCTGGGCAATCTCACCTTTCTAAAGTTTATGCCATTCACACAATCAAAAGCTAAGATCTTTTATCATTCTAGATCCATGGTAAAAATCCTTGAGAATAATTCTATCTAATACTTTATTGAAATAACCTCTAAAAATCAAAAATTTATCCAATGTATAACAAAGACAAATCCAAATGTTTAGGGTCTCTTTTTGTTCTATTACATAAATGAAACAAAGAATAAACAACAAGATTTTGATCTGTTTACTTGTTTTATAAAATAATCTCTGATTTATTAAATATTTTGCAGTTCAGTTAGAATCTTTACAGTTTATTATAAAGATAACATTGGACTTATTTTGTACAATTTGTTTCCTAATAGTCCCTAGCCAGAAGCAAAAGTTTTCTGATTTAACAAATGTTTGAAGTGCTCTGCAGGAAAAAAATTATTTAATTCTATATCTCATATTAAAAATACTATTATATAAAAATACACAGTGATAGGTATTCCAATCCTCTAGCAATGATGTGTCATAGGTACTTTCTCAGTGATCACTGTGATCAAAGACAGAATGAAGAGCTACCTCAGGTGACGCCATCACCTTGGCATTCCAGCAGTTACCCCACAAGACATATCTCCACTCTAAGGAGCTAACTACCCATAACAATAACTAAAATAACTAAATATGCTCATTAAATAATTTAGTAGCTATAGGTAAACCCATAGTAAACCTCATTAAACCAGTTGATGGAAAACAAAAAGAAAACTACTTCTTGAAAATACACAAAGTTTCAATAAAGAGTAATAAAGTATCTTTATGCAGATTTTCCTTTCAGCCTGCCTCAAGAACTGATTATCTCTTAATTATCAGCAGTCAGATGCAAGATAATCAAATAATATGCAAAAGTTTGGAATATTTTCTTAAAATTCCCTTATTTCATGAAACACAAACTTTGTACCTACCGGTCACAAATGCAAGACCAGAAGAATCTGATTTAAATGAACTGAATTATATTATATTCACCTGGAGAAAGAAGAGCTGCTTTCTGAATGGTCTTTAGTGCAATATTTTTTTCAGTTTCTGCTGAACTGCTTCCCATAGCTAACTGATTTACTGCAGTGTATAGTAATGCCTTCTGCATAAAAGAAAAAAAGGAGTGTTAACCAATTATCTTTATAGATAATGACTTTCAAATTGACTAACAACAGGACTATATCAAGTATGATATGACCTCTTAAACCTAAGAAGAAAAATTATTTTATTGTTTTATCAATAATATTATTTAACAAGTAGGACATTTCCTTTGTACTGGAGAAAACTAACCTTTCCATGATTTGAGTCCAAAATATGAGCCACATTTCCTGCTACAGCACCTGCCTATAATAGAAAATAATTATTTAGTTAAATGTAAAAACTTACACAAATAGAAATTAACACTGATAAAAATCTTTCCACTAAATTATTTGAAAAGTTCAGTTTTATCACATTCATAACTTCCAAACTCCTGAAATATCAAGTGGCTACTGCTTTAAGAGACAAGTTTAGTAGTTTTATAAAAAATCTTTTCTACTATGATTTCAACTCCGCTCTTTTAAAATACTCATTAATGGTGCAAAAGTTACACAGTTTTACACCAAACACAAGTACATATTTCCTAACAATATAGAAGAATGTGAAAGAAAGACTGAAAGAGAAAGAGAATCTCAAGACTTATTTTAGGATTAACATGGCTTTACTCCATGAAAATATGGTATTTAAAAAATTTCTGGGGCACCTGGGTGGCTCGGTTGGTTGGGCGACTGCCTTTGGCTCAGGTCATGATCCTGGAGACCTGGGATCGAGTCCCACATCGGACTCCCAGCTCCAAAGGGAGTCCACTTCTCACTCTGACCTTCTCCCTTCTCATGCTCTCTCTCACTCTCTCTCTTTCTCAAATAAATAAATAAAAATCTTTAAAAAAAAAAAATTCTGTAGTTCCTAGTAAAATGAATAGCCAGAGCACCTTGAAGCAAATCACAGCTTCAATAATCAACTCAAAACTGAAAATGAGAAAAATATATACATCATAATTTTTGTAAGTAAATTTGAAATCCTTAATTTTTAAATTCGGTTAGACATTTTACCTGGAAAAGAAAGTGAATTATAAGAATGATTTTGTTTGGATTCAGAAGCATAGTGTTCTCCTAATTTTATGCTGGATTTTGCACATCTTAGCATATAAAGAATGCCAAAAATAACTTTGAAAAATATGTCAATATAAAACAAATAGAAGATGGGCTGAAAAGAAAACAGAAAACAGCCGAATAGAAGGAGAATTCAGGAGTTAGATCTGGGATGATCCATCACCACAAACACCAACTGCGGTTTTGCACAAGTTATTTATTCTCTATGTCTCAAATGTTCTCTATAAAATGAACATTATTTGCAGCTACTTCATGTGGTTGTTGGGATTAAATGATAAAATATATATAATAGCTGGCACATAATAAGTACTTCATTCTAGTATCTAATAATGATGCTCTTCCAGGTTCTCTGAACTACCATGTACAAAAACAAATAGGAATAACAAATAAATTCAGATCCACACAGACTTCAGAAAGTGGAATTATTAGATGCTATATGTGTTCAAAACATATTAGCTACTACCATATGTTTACCCACTAATTAAGCAACTATGAAAGGACATGGTAACCACAGATATTAACAAAATACTTCATAGATCCCTAAAAATATCTGGCAACTATGAACTAAAATACATAATCCCTCTTAAAGAACTTCAATGACTTCATGTTGAGATTCACATTTTTAGATTTTAGACATTAGCAATGTTCTAGTTCTTATTTTCTTATCTCTGAAGAGCTTTCAAATAAAACTATTTTTTAGTATTCAAAAACATAACAGTTATTTCTTCCTAAATGGCAACATTATAAGCATAACCTAATCACATAGCCATTAACATAATTTGTATGTATTAAAAAAAAAGTCCACCTACTTCTTTGTATCTTTCATAATGCCCAGAACAGCTCAATAGGACACGATAGAAACTCGATGTACTACTTGTCAAATGACTAATAGAAAATCTGGTTAAATAACAGAACTCCTTTCTGCATTGGTTATTTCCCAGAATGATAATGTTAATATTCTAAAAATTATGTTACTTACAACATCATAAGTTATTTTATCTTTTTGCCAGAATTTAGAACATTATTCACCTTTGCACTTCGGTGAGTATACTGAGCAACTGCTCGGGACAACAGAGACCAGAGGGCAGGATCAGCTGGGTTACTACAGAGATCATCAAAGGAAAAAGCTTAGAGATGGGAGTCACTTTACACCATGAAAAGTAAAAGCAATCAACATTTTATTTAGTCCCTAAGTTCAAAATCTTGTAGACATCTAAAACAAGTTCATATTAATTGTCTATGTGTGAACGAAAGTGCCTTAATTTTCAGAAAACATATCTTCTCGAAACACCAAGAGTCCTTATGTAAATAAGAAGGAAAATTACAAAGCCTAATCTAATTAAGAAAAGCTAAGGAAATTTAATATGTTGTGTTCGAGGAAAATACAGAGATGAAAATTGTGAAAGGAAAATAAATTTCATTTAGAACACTAAATTGCTGGGGTGGCTAACTGGCTCAGTTGGTTAAGTATCTGACTCTTGGTTTTGGTTCAGTTCGTGCCCTCGGGGTCGTCTGATGGAGCCCCACATGGGGCACCACGCTCAGCACAGTCTGCTTGAGTTTCTCTCCCACTGCCCCTCCCACCATTCATGCAGGCACACAATGTCTCTAAAATAAATAAATAAATCTTAAGAAAATAAATAAATCTTAAGAAAAAAGGACACTTTACTGCTGAAAATAAAACAAATAACCACTATTGTTAGTAATAAGAATTTTCTATTTTCTAAATTTTGAAGACATTAGTGAATGCTTGAGTGGCCAAAAAATTCCTAAAACCATCAAGCTGGACAGTATCAAATAACAAACAGACCATATCACTAACTTGAGAATAAGTAAGGACTTCTGTATTAAAATGAGGTTCAGGCCTTAACTTATTGAATAAGTGCAAAATTTCTGTTCTCTTATCTCCTTATCAAGTGATTTTTTAAAAAAATCTTTATAGATGAAATAATGTGTCTAGTTAGCTACCTGGCCCTAAGTGCAATTTCAGAAAACTACATTCTGGTTTACAAAAATATATGCTTTGCTCATTTTATATTCTTAATAATGTCCAATTGTCAAAGATTAGTTCATCAGGTCTAATTACCCCAAGTTCACAAGTACAGAATTTACCTATGAACAGCTTTAGATGCTTGTCTCTGCACTGCCACACTGCGGCCTTGTAGTGCATAAATCGCTGAAGTAAGAAGGCACTTTGGATAATCACTGTCTTTCTGTTTGATGTGCTTCAGTAACTCATTAAGTGCTGCTTTTGACAGTGTAGCATCCTGCATTGTCAATCCAAGAGCACACAGGGCTTGAAGGCTTTCTGTGGTTGGTTCCTTTAAGATAGAGCTGTAAATATTTTTAATTATCTATTAGCCATAGTATAGTAGTCTATAAATATTAAAACATACTTAACATTTAGTAAAAAAAGCAATTTACTTAAGGATTCATCAAACTAAGCCCAGCTTTAAGATAAATATAAAACAGATTCCCTGGGGGCGCCTGGGTGGCGCAGTTGGTTGAGCAACTGCCTTCGGCTCAGGTCAAGATCCCGGAGTCCCGGGATCGAGTCCCACATCAGGCTCCCAGCTCCATGGGGAGTCTGCTTCTCACTCTGACCTTCTCCCTTCTCATGCTCTCTCTCACTCTCTCTCTTTCCTAATAAATAAATAAATAAAATCTTAAAAAAAAAACAAAACCAAAACAGATTCCTTGGCTCCTGGGGATGGCAATTTCTCTAAATGTCTAAAGCAGTTAAAAATACCAACGGCCTTTCTTTTCTGTTCATTATATCTAAGTTTTAGAAACAAATATAAATAGTGTTTTGGGGACTGGGTTTTAGAAAAATAACTAACCATATAACCATATAAATAACCACAGATATCTCAGGCTATTATTTTACTATTTTTTTCCAAAAACATAAAAATAGTTTTTATGTTTTTGGAAATAGTTTCAAAACTATTTTGGAAATAGTTTTAAAACAATAAAAATGGTTTTAAACAAGTTGTACTGGTACATATTTTTAAAGCTGTAATTTTCAATAAAATTTATCAGGTTAACTTGAAAAATAAAGAGGAAAAAAACTCTTTGGGGACCAACGAGGTCAAAAAATAAGCTAGTTAGAACTCCCTTCATTAAAATTTCAAGATCCTACTAGATCAGATGCTCAATTACTCTTTTAAACAAATAAATAATACACACAGAGTACAGGAAGATTTTGAAGGACCGGATGGACCAAGAGCTAAGAATTAAGCCGCGATCTCTAGCTCCACCTATGACTGTTCAGTTCACAGTCGGGTCAGTCCAATCGCTTTTGTTCACCAAAAAGTTCCTACAACATTAAAAACCTCATTTTACATTGTTCCAATTTTTAAGCCAATGTTTCATCTGCTCATGTTAAGTGTTGATGTCAACTATACATACCATTTAAATAGCAATGTCTTGGCTACATCCATTTTTCCTTGTTTATACTCCGTTATTGCCAGAGCTGTCAAGATATGGGCTTTGTCCCGCTCTGATTCAACAACAGACAAGGCTCTTTCATAGGCTATTATACAGAGTTGGAAACAAAAACAAAACAAAATAAACACAATCCTGACTGACAAACAGTGAAATTTCTCCCTTCTTAATCCTATTTTTTTAAAGGTGTAACTAAAAATTACATCTTACTGTTTCCCTATTTTCATTTTCAAGAGGCTAGAAAAAAATTTTAGATAATCTAACTTGGTTTAGCTGGTCCAAGGTGATCCTGGGGATATCGTTAGGATTATTATGAGACATTTCCTAACTTCAATCTTCAGAATCTATAGGGAAGTCTTCACGGGATGTGAAGGCCCGCAGCCAGTGAGATACCATGAAAATTTCCACATGCATACCAGGAACTCCATCAAGCTGTAGATACTTAACAGTGAGATGCACAAGGCTGGGTTTATACACACACACATATATGAAAATGTACTCAATGAGCATTTTTGGAGAAAATGAAACACACTATTACCAATAATGGTCAAGGTCTTCACTTATCAGAAATTTACATTTAAGCAAGGACCTGCTTTCAAATGCTAACTCTACCATAAGTGATCTTGGGCCTCAGTTTCCTTATGTAAATAATTTACGATAATATTCAGCTCATAACACTGCTATAAGGACTATTCACATAATAATGTACTAAAGGAGGGAACAGATAAAAAAGTACCTAATATCACTCCTGACTCCTAGCTGGATTTAATAAACATTGCAACCCCTACTCCCATTTCAATGTTCTATCTCTCTGTGTGTAATCTTGCTGTGATTAAATTCCACTCAGCCCTGGAAAAGTAAGATGTGTCCTTTAGCTTCAAGTAACATACTCACCTTTGCTGCTTTCTTTATATAGACCTTTCATAAATAAAGCCAATGCAAAACCTATGATGTCTTCTAACTCTTCAAGGGGTGTTGACTTAAAAGCCTGAATAGCTTTATCATATTCACCAATGGAGCTAAGAAGCAAAACACACTTAATTTTAATAATAAAAACAATTTTGGCTTGTATCGTAAGAATATAGAGAGATTATTATACCAAGGTTCTTTTACCTTCACATACTTTGTCTATCAGTGCTAAAGCTAAAGAAAAGACATATTAAAATGGAAGGCATACCATTTATTTCAAATAAGATGTACTGGGGCAATTTAATTTCACACTTTGTTTCTTTTAAATTACATGTGAAAATGATTGGTTCTGCTAAATTACAAAGTGTCTTTCTTATTAACAAACTTGAACTAAAATGCCAAGGTATAAAAATAATTTCAAGTTGATTTTTATATAGAACTCGTTAAGCTTAATATATTGGTTGAATATTACCCTATGAGAATGGTTCTAGCACCTTTGACAAGCTTCACAAGCATAAAATATCTCATTAAAATTAAACCTAGCCTTCGTATAAATTCTTTACCTGCACATCCTTTCTTTTTTTTTTTTTTTTTTGGAGAGTATAAAGATAAACTAAATTCCACAGACAAAACTATAGACTATCTTTTCTGTATTTAATAGGAAGAAAAGTAAAAATTGTTACACATGATACTTAAGTTCAATACTTCTTTTTAAAGTTTCTTTCATTTTATTTTTTGGAGAGAGTGCATGGTACATGAGTAGGGGGCTGGAGTGGGGGTGGGAAGACAGGGAGAAAGAGAGAGACCAAGAGAGAGAATCTTGACCAAGCTCCACACTCAGTGGGGAGCCCTACATAGCACTCAATCTCAAGACCCTGAGATGATGACCTGAGCAGAAATCAGAGTCAGACGCTTTCCTGAAAGAACCACCCATACTCTAAGTATTGTACTTAGTATAATACTTTTTTTTAAAGATTTTATTTATTTATTTGACAGAGAGAGAGATCACAAGGAGACAGACAGGCAGAGAGAGAGGGAGAAGCAGGCCCCCCGCCGAGCAGAGAGCCCGATGCAGGGCTCGATCCCAGTACCCCAAGATCATGATCTGAGCCGAAGGCAGAAGCTTTAACCCACTGAGCCACCCAGGCACCCCCAATACTTCTTAATAACAAAAAAATCATTGTTTTGCTTATTTAAAAATGAAGAGAAGCTGCCATCGCCTGGAAAGGATGCACAGTGTCCTTCAGATTCTTATTTTTCATATCCATCATTATAATCAGAAACTTACTATTTTTATCGTGTTATTGGAAATCTTTTTAGAAAATCCTTTTAATCTTGGGGGGTGTGGGATCTAAAAATACAGGCAACCTTTGATTCTAAAATTAGTCTCATAAAGGTGAAAGATTTTAAAAATAAAAAAAATTTTAAGGTTTTTTAAAGTCAAAAAACCTCAAATTTTGATAAATATTTTGGTGAAGGAAAGAGGACAACCTTAGATTGTACATGGATACATACATATATTAAAAGTTTTTTCTAAATAAGCACTATCTTCAAACATGTGATTACTTTTGTAGAGAATAGAACTAGGAAAGGCACAAGGGGCTTCGATTTTATTTGTAACTTTTTCTTTGAGAAAAAACCCTGAAGACAATGGACAATTTTAAGATCTGTTAGATTTGAGTAGTAAGTATTCATTAAATTATGCTGTATACTACTTACTGCATTTTGCATGTTTAATATATTTCATAATAAAAACAAATTTTAAAAGACATGATCTATTTTCAATAGAAGATAAAGATTTTTTTCTAAAATATTTACATTATATGATGGGGCACCTGAGTGGCTCAGTTGGTTAAGCGTCCAACTCTTGATTCTGGCTCAGGTCATGACCTCAGGGTTGTGAGATCGAGCCCCATGTCAGGCTCTGTGCTGAGCATGGAGCCTGCTTAAGACTCTATCTCTCCAGGGCGCTTGGGTGCTTCAGTTGTTAAGCGTCTGCCTTCAGCTCAGGTCATGATCCCAGAGTCCTGGGATCGAGCCCCACGTTGGGCTCCCTGCTCCATGGGAAGCCTGCTTCTCCCTCTCCTGCTCCCCCTACTTGTATTCCCTCTCTCACTATGTCTCTCTAAGAAAATCTTTAAAAAAAAAATTTAAAAAAAGACTCTCTCTCTCCTTCTCCCTCTTCCTCTACCTTCCCCCTTCCTAAAAAATAAATAATTAATTAAATATTTACATCATATGAAACTAAAACTAAAAACAAACAGATACTTGTTCCATATAATTTCTTACAACCTATCTTCTGCTACAACAAAATCTTAGAAATGACAAAACTATCAACTCCTAAACACAACAGTTTAAAAATACAGGCGGGAATAGCAGTCAGAACAATAATATTTTCCTGTCTATGAATATGATTCAATTACATGGTTATAAAAGAAAATAACTGGCTACCTCAGGTCTCTACTATGTACCTCTTTAAAAGATGCATGTACTAATCCTAAAATATCAAACTACAGTTTTAACAATGTATTTCAAACTGGACTGTTCAATTTGGGGGCAGTTCTCAGCTTGAGGAACACTTCCCTAACTTGAGCCAAAAACCTTGCCCCCATAATACTTCTATTCTCTGGACCTAATTCTAATCTCTAAAATAATTGGGTTTTAATCTTTTTTTTTTTTCCTTAACTCTTTTTGAAGTCAAAAGTCTTTGAGAATCTGAAGAAACCTAGATGGCTCTCTCTCCATCCCAAAATGCTCATACACAAAAATTTTTTTGTACTACTAAATGGTTTCTGGATCCTCAATGGCCATTCCCCATGTAAGTATAAGCAGCAAACAAATCAGAATAAATCCAATTCCTCTTCCAAATAACTAGGGTTCTATTATAACAGATAGCAAGTGGCTCTCTTTGAAATGTTCTCTTGTACAGTCCACAACCATCAGTTCTAAATCTGTTTCTCACTAAAGCACAGTGGCCTTAGGTATCGGTATAGGAACAGGAAACTATTAACAAAGCCCAGTATTGAGAGAATTATGTATCGCTGGGAGATTTTCACCCCACTCATCTATATATGCCCCACAACTCTGGAAATTGTTACTACCGCACTGGTCCCATAGCTTTCACCAGAAAAATCTAATAAATTCACAGAATTAATGGGAAAAAAATACACTTACCATAACAATCTGCCATAATTTCTTACTGTAACATTGTAAGTATCTTGGTCTTCTGCAGTCTGAAACAATAACATTGCCCTTAAAAAGAAGGACAAAGTATTTTAAGTTACCTATGTACAATAGCATTCTTTTACTCTTCCTCCTTAACAGAAATTTTTTAACTTTTTCTTTGGGAAAAAACCCTGAAGACAATGGGCAATCCTATAGATTTCTGTTTTCTTCATTTAATTCTAATTCTTTAATGCTGTCATAACAACTTGTTCACAACAAATTGCGACAACAAAAGCACTTAATATTTAGATTTTAGACTGTCAGGAAAATAATAACGTGCTCTCTTACAAAGTGAAATCATTGATCATACTTGAGTTTTAAATATTCCAAAAAACTTGATCTAAATATGGGAAACAGTGGTGTCACGATTTTAAGTTTTGACATTATCTCCAGAATACAGCAAACAATCTTAAAAATATTTATACCAGTAGTTTGAATTAGGAAGCCAGGAAATTGAGTGCTTTCATGTGCCCTTATCTGTTACATATGGAAAACTATTTACGCAGTATTTAGTTAGGAAAGAAAACAATCATAAGGAGTCCCTAAAGGCCTTATTTTTATCTTCTTGTGTTCAGTCCTCTTGGGACAAACAGAAAAATGTCTTAACAACTAACAGGAGTTAGATACTTAGTAAGATTTTTGTTTTTATTTTTCTGGGTTTTTTGTTTGTTTGTTTGTTTTAATAATTTATACTTATTTGACAGAGAGAAAGCACAAGCAGGCAGAGTAGCAGGGAAAGGGAGAGGGAGAAGCAGGCTTCCTGCTGAGCAAGGGGTCTGTTGTGGGGCTGGATTCCAGGACTCTGGGATCACAACCCGAGCCGAAGGTAGTCACTTAACCAACTGAGCCACCTAGGCAGCCCGCTTTTCTTTTCTGTTTAAAAAGGACTATCTAGGGAGAAATACCCAAGGGAAGTTTTTAATATGTATGATGTTACATGAAAAACAAATTTCTGCCAAAGCAGTCTGAAAGACAGTATTATACAGTATATTAAAAACTATAATGGTTAGGTTTATACCTAATTTGTGGTTTTAAGCTTCAAATAGTTGTTTAAGGCAGAAAACAACTGCAGTGATCAGTCCAGATGGAGTGGCGGGCATATCCACATGGCTGTGGAGTCGCTATTTTAAGTTAAAGGTATAGCTAGTGTTAGATTCACAATGTTTGTGATTATAGTATGTACAAAAAAAACAAAAATAGCAAGCACTATAAAGCTGTCTAGTTTTCTTTGTTTAAAAATTCTGCTCACTGTTGTATTCTACCATATTTCTACAGTTTGTTTACAGGTAGGCTTACTATGACATTGAAAGAAACAGACTTGTGGTTTTTTATAAATCTCCACATACACCTGGTAAAATACTTTCTTGATTATACAGACTCCAGTACCATCTAGTGATGACTCCTTTGAACTACCAAGAGATGCATTAAAGGACATGGCAAAGCATTTCGGGCACCTCAATTATTTTTTATCTGACGAGGCTTCTTCTAAGTATTTTTCAGATTTAGGACAATGATACATGCAATCAGGACTTTTAACTTTTCACCTAGTGCTCACGACATTAACAGTAATTTTCTTATTTACCCATCAATTCACTTGTAGAGAATAAACCTTCACATTGACTTCATTTCCTATCCCCTCCCAGGTGGTCGTTTCACTCGCGCACACTGCCCTTGTTTCTTCAACACGCCAAGCCCGCTCCTGCGTCAGAGCACTTGCTCTTGCTGTTCCTTCTGCCTAGATCCTCTTGCCTCTTAACCAAATGGCTTAGAGCCTCACTTCATTCAGGCCAAGGGTCAACTGCCTCCTTAGGAGACCTATCACTCTGAAACCTATCTCAAACTCACTACCTGCTTTAATATTCCCTGGCCCTTCACCCCACTGTGATTTTCCTTCTTAGCAATTATTACCATCACAGATGTTTATAAGCTCATCATCTGTCTCCCCACCATCACAACAGGAGCTCCACGAGAATGGAGCCTGTTGTCTGTTTTATTTCACTGCTAAATTGCCAGCGCCAAGGACAATGCTTGGCACAAGGCAGTTCAAAAGCTATTGAATGAATAAAATATAGATCTTAAATTCAAACAAATACATCATAATGTTCTCATTTCTTCTCTGAATGAACCTACGTGGTTTTTTTTTATAAAGCTAAACAAAGTCTAAAGTGAAAGATTTTTCTAAAACAAAATCTGAGAGATTTTTTAGTTTGGTTTTTGTCTTTTTTCCCTCTCTGTGCCTCTCTTGGATTGAGCAACAGAAACCCAAATATAGCTGAAAATTTAAAACTGTGTCTCTTCATCTTCAAAGATGTAATGATAATAGATAAAAGAGATCAGGAAAGGAATCAGAACTTTTGTTTAGTACCGTCTTCATGAACTGAGACTAAATAAAAAAAGGTCAACTAATAATTAAGGACCACTTTTAATTAAATGTAGAGTTTACCTTTGGTATGCATCTGTGGCTTCCTTTTTCAGTTGTAGATGTTCATTTAAGTAACCCAACATTGTGAAAGCTGGAGCATAATTCTGAATTCTTTCTGAAAATCCAAAAATATCTTTTCTTTACATGTGCGTGGTGGTTGTGTTTGTAAAATGTTAAGTTTTATTTTCAGTATCTTACATACTAGATTACCTCCTAAGATCACTAGCATTGTTAAGAATAGTCTGATAAAAAAAAATAGTCTGATATTAATCTTGAGTAAAATATTAGTAATCATTTTATAACTTCTAAATTATTGAGTATTTTATACTTATTTACAGCTTCTAGTTGTACCTGAAAGTCTAAACATTTTTTATCTCCAAAGGTGTAGTAATTTGAAATTGTAGCTCATATTAACACTAGTCAAAAGATTTATAAGGAAATTCAGTTCTTTGGCTAATGAAGCTTTCCTGCAATTTTCTTGATGGTTCTGTCCCAATTTCTATGTGTTTAAAAAAAATAAATTCAGTATTGTACACTAGAAACCAGGATGACTTGGACACTTCCAATGCAGTATTTTGAAATTTTAATGTCAAAAAACCATCATGTATGTACTAACATACAGAAAACCCATCTGATTTACTTAAAAGTAGTAGTGGGAAATAAGCCTTCAAATCCCTTATATTGTTTAACCAAGTACAGTGCAATCACAATTTATGTGATAGGTAGGCTCTAAAGTTAAAGCACAAAGTGAAAATCACATAATCAAAGTTATTCCTGAAAACTCCTGAAGTCACAAAAGAGAGGAACACCAAAACTGAGTCAAACTAAGAAGATATTCATGCCTTCCAAGCACACTGACTCTGAGGCAACTGTCGGCAAGACAAAGAGACTGCCTGCATTCTCTCTGATCCCTCTCTCTCTTTTCTCCTACTTCCTTCCTTCCTTTCTCCCTTTCTTACTTATTCATTTCTTCATTCATTCATTTGTGGCAAAGCCACATAATAGTTGAATTTAAATGAGTATATGGTACAGCGCCACCACAGGGTTAAAAAAACTAGGCTCTGCATAACTGTCAGGGAATTCTGTGTTCATTGTTCTAGGTAATCTGAATTTTGTAGAAAGCTAAAGATTTACCTCTCTGTGTAAATCCTTTACATATTTACCCATTCTTATGAAACTTCACAGTAAAATTTCTGATCTATACACTCTCACAGAGGCTCTAGATATTCTTTAAAGTCATTCATTTTGGCATACTGTGTAACATGCAGTGCTCTCAAGTGTTGAGGTTTGTCAACTAACTGCCTTCTGCTCAAGTACCCCAGGCTCAGTGCAGGGAGAATATTACAATCCTCTCCATACGTATGATGAGAAACTTTCTCTTCTGCTTTTCGGTTTATCTGATTCTTCATAATATTCAACTGTCCCTGCGCCTGCTTAAACATCTTGCTTCTTTATTTGCCAAGGAATAAATAAAAGACTAGTGAAACTAACATTACTTGAGCATCTAGGGTACGCCAGGTACTCTGCAAAACATTTTGTATAAATCATCCCATTTAAACTCTAAGCAATAGATATTTTCATTCTTGTATTACAGATGAGAAAACTAAAATTCAATTTGTTAATATGCCCAAAGTTTCATCATAGCTACTAAGAGGCAGAGCAGAGATTAAAACCCACTGGTAGGGCGCCTGGGTGGCTCAGTTGGTTGGGCGACTGCCTTCGGCTCGGGTCATGGTCCCGGAGTCCCGGGATCGAGTCCCATATCAGACTCCCGGCTCTGTGGGAGGTCTGCTTCTCCCTCTGACCTTCTCCCTTCTCATTCTCAGTCTCTCTCTCTCTAATAAATAAATAGAATCTTAAAAAAAAAAAAAACAAAAACCCACTGGTAGTTTTCCACCCCTCAACCCCCAACACAAGTGTGCTCCTTAATCCCCATCACCTATCTCATCCATCCCTCTGGTAACCGTCAGTTGGTTCTCTATGGTTCTTGGTTTGTCACCTCTTTTGTTCTTTAACTTTGTTCATTTGTTCTGTTTCTTAAATTCCACATTTGAGTGTAACCACATGGTAATTTATCTTTCTTTTTTGACTTATTTGACTCTCTTTGTCTCTATATGACTTATTTCATTTAGCATTATACTCTGAAACTCCATTCATGTTGCTGCAAACGGCAAGATCAAACTGGTAATAAAACTAGTAGTTTTATT
The DNA here is from genome assembly GCA_028533885.1 of Nasua narica. NCBI lineage: Eukaryota > Metazoa > Chordata > Mammalia > Carnivora > Procyonidae > Nasua > Nasua narica. Next base: position 13,339 of record JAPYYJ010000027.1, on the reverse strand, counting down.
AAGGAAGAAAGGAAATTATTACAATAAAAGGTTAATGAAACTTCACCATTCTGTTCTTTTCCTAAACCTAAATGTATTTTTCCGATATCTTGAAGAAAAATCAGGTATTAAAGCAGGAGGTTAAACACACTAGTTTTGGAATTTAAAGCAGATTATCACATTTAATTTTCACATGTCTACCACCTAGCAATTATCATCTCTACAAGGCTAATAAAAATTAAGAGAAGTAATAAAATACTGCAGAGAAATAAATGGCAGAGAGAGAATAGCAGCAACTCAGGCCCATTAGGTTCCAAAATGCTTTCCACTACAACATGGAAATCATTTTTATTGGAAGCATTAGGTAACAGCAATTTTCATCACTCTTCAGAAGTCATTACTATAATTTGAAAGGAGACTAGCCACTTGGAGAAAAAAAAAGGCAAATTCATGTCTTAAGAAATGCTAATATTTAATTTGGAATTAACTAATTTTAACAACTAAGTTGTTTCAATGGTTATTCAAATACTGAACACCTTACCTATGTATTTACTCAAAACAACTTGTGCTGCTGGAATAGCATTCATCTGAACAATGTTGTACCGGTAGAGCTCTGTATCTCTGTTGCTTTTATCTTGCAATGTTGTACAGACCCAGTACGCATAACCTATTGCTCCCTCAGTCTATAAAAAAGACAAAGTTAACAAGTAAATATAGGATAATAAATATACCAATAAAAAATTATAAAACGGTAGACTTCAATACAGTAAATATCACATCTTAGTCTTCAAGTCCACTGCTAAGTGCCTCTAAATGAAGAGTCACTATGATTCTTTAAAGACAGCTTATCTATTTCTTTTTTTTTTTTAGCTTATCTATTTCTAAGACAGAATAAAGAGTAGAGACAACTGCTGTTATTAACATCTGATACCACTCTGTATTCATTTTCTCAACAAGCATAATACTTAATTCATTAATGAATCTTTAAGAATGGCCAAATTCTTACATGCATACTGAGTTCTGTAGTGTGCCTGAAAAGATCCATCGTGTCATAACTTCCAACTGTCTCTGCAATAAGAGCCTATAAAAGGAAAAAAGAGGTTCTTAATGTGTTTAAAAGGAATAATGACATAATAAGTGAAACTCTTTGGAAGAATCAAAGGTGTACGAGCTATGCTTAAAAGCAGAGCTAATTTCTTTTTTAATCTTAGCTACTATGTTCCCATGGCTCAGAGGACCAGAATGACTTATTTTTTGTTTTTGTATTTTTTAGATTTTACTATTTTTTTTGACACGGAGAGAGAGAGAGCAAGAGAGGGAGGGAATTCAAGCAGGGAGAGTGGGAGAAGAAGAAGCAGGCTCCCTGCCAAGGGGGAAGCCTGATGTGGGACTTGATCCAAGGACACTGGGATCATGACCTGAGCCAAAAGGCAGATGCTTAATGACTGAATCCCCTAGGGGCCCCCCAGAATGACTTGTTAAATTGGCCCTTAAACTGGAAAATGCTTTCAGAATTCCATATGCAATCAGGTAGTAGTGGAATAATCCACATAAAATTCCTCAGAACACTGATGAAGCTGCACTACCTTCACCCTTTCCTTTCACCCTTGACCCATTCTTACCGATATTTGTCTGGAGTAAGGTTCGTAATCATAGGATCACCTCAGATTCACCTAGATAAGCTTTTTTTTAAAAAAAGAGGTCCTTACCCCTAGACTTCTAGTTTCTATGGACCTGGGGTAGGGTCTCAACATATTTACTTTTTTAAAGTGCCTCAGAATTTTTTTTTTTTAAGATTTTATTTATTTATTTGACAGAGAGAAAGAGAGATCACAAGTAGGCAGAGAGGCAGGGGGAAGCAGGCTCCCTACTGAGCAGAGAGCCCGATGTGGGGCTCGATCCCAGGACCCTGAGATCATGACCTGAGCCAAAGGCAGAGCCTTAACCCACTGAGCCACCCAGGTGGCCCAAAAGTGCTTCAGAATTTTAAATAACATACCTATATCTTTAACTTTATAGACTACATGTTAAAATTGCTTTCAAACTCATCTTTTATTTTAAAAAAATCACATTTTTAAGTTATATTACATTAGTTAAGAAATAATATTAGGTCTCACTTTTACTGTTACCATTTTAATTAAATCCACCAGTTAATGTCTGAAATAAATTATTTTTAAGAATAAAAATAATTGAAAAATTAAAAAAAAAAAACTTAGGCGGCTCTGATTAGCATCCAAAATCTCCTGACCCAGAGCAGTACTACTCATCAAAGTCAAGTCCCTGGAACAGCACCAACACCTGGGAACAGTTAGAAATGCAAACTCTTGGGCCCCTTGAGTGCAATAACTTACACAGAGATTAGTAGTAACGCCCTTGCTCCCAGATGCTCCCACAGTTCGTAGAGCCACAGTTCATAGAGCCACAGTTCATAGAGTTACCTTTCTAACCTGCTTGCTTCACCAATTAACTAGAATTTGACCCAAAAATCAGAAGTAGAATAAAACATACCTAAATTCTGATTATTGACTTCCTGAGATCGGTGATGCTCCTGCAATTTATTCTCTGATCCAAAACAATCAACCACTTACCAATTCATTACAACCTCTCAACTAGGTAAGACCCTGGAGGCCACCAGCCAAGCCCCTTCTTTTTCAGGTTAGAAAAATGAAATCTAGCAGTGATATGTTAAGATAAAACAATCAGGTCAGAGACAGACTTGCATTTGTAACCGAGAATCCTGATTTCTATTTGATAATACAAAAATCTAAACTTTACAGGAGCAGAAGAACAATACTCATAAATAAGCATCAAATCAAATATGAAGATTTTACAGAAAATGGGAAAACATAATCAGAATGATCTTTGTCAATGTTATTTTTTTTTTTTTTTGGTAAATATGCATTTAAATAACAGAGTTCTGGGGGGGGTTGTTGTTGTTGTTGTTGTTAGCATGTCAGATTAAAGGGGCTCAAAGCCCTGACCCGACCAAAACTTAATCATTACAAGTTGCATGACCTTTGGTACAATACTTAGGATCTCTAAACTTTAATTTCCCCATCCATGAAAAGTTTAATAACAATCACCTTCTCAAAGGATTGATGAAAGATTAACTGAAATAATATATACAAAGAGACTAGCACAGTGACTGGCATGAAGGAAGTCCTCAAATGTTACCCGTTATCATTATTATCATTGTTATTTGTTTTAATAGGCTATGTATACCACTTATACTAATAGGTTGTTTATATCCTAGGATTATTAATAAACATATGTATCTTACTTGTCCAATCCAGCACATTAAATAAGACGGATCAAGAGATTGAGCCATTTTGAAAGCTTCATGAGCTTGCTGGGGAAAAAAAGTCAAAAAAGATAACATGTCATTTTATTAACTTAGTATTAAACTGCTTGTGTTTAAAAAGCATTAGAGAATAAGAAGCCATGCTTGTCAACATAAACACTTATAAATCTAAGACTTCATTGTTTAAATGCAGCTAGCATTGTTTAAAAATGTGTTTGAACTATACAGTCTTAAAAACTTCTGGGTACAACAGATCTCTCTACAGGCTTAGGGGTTCTGGACCCCATTGAAAGGGCAATACAGGAATGCACCTCATAGTCTGTAGAACTTCTAACCAATCACCCATCCATTTGCTAGCAACAGGTTTGACAGAAGCACTTACTGACCCCTCCTGAAGCTTAATGGGTGGGATAAAAACTAACAAACAATGACACATATCTGTTACTGGGCAAAAAAAGAATGACCAACATAAATCTGTGCTAAGCAGTCAGGAAACTTTAAAGATACTTCACTTGGACTCATTAAGTTACATGCTTATTTTTCTGCTACAAACACTTATTAGTATATGCTGCCTGATACTGTTTACTCAGTAATCTATACATGACAGCAAACAGTCTTATTTTTCTTATGAAAAAGGTAACTCATGGACAGCAACTGAGTTGTGCTATCATAAAACTACATTCATAGCTTATTAACTAAGATCTAGCTTTGTTTAGATTTTTAAAAAATATTTTCACATGTTAAGATCCAAATTAATATCCTCCTTCATTCTATTTACAGTCTTCTGAAGCAATCTTTGCAGTGACTTAATTTATCTGTGAAAATATTACTGAAGCTATTTTAAAAGGATGATATTCAATATAATAGCTGAAACACAAAATTTTACAGATGTGCTATCATCTACGGATATATGGAAACTTCTAAACATGACCTACAAACACGTTTCCAATTACTATATTTCCAATTCTCTAATATATAACTGTTCAGGTATGACAAATCACACTGTGGCATCTAAAGGAAAAAATATCCACTGAAGGCCCAATCGAAATCACCCAAGCGCAGGTTAAACTTAAGCTGCAAGACAGAAGTAACCATCCCCATGACTTCTACTCCCCACCCCTAACAGAGCCTATACAGAGCTCCTCTTACATGTGTACAGATAAAAAGAAAAACACCTAAATAATTTATAACACAACTGTTTTAATCTTTAAACGAAAACCCAACATGATTATAAAACCAAAATTACTTCAGTTATATGGAAAGGAAAATAAATCTTACCCATTCACTATTCATATATATAATAAACTAAATGTCATTAATTATCCAGCATACAGGAGAGCATATTGAATAGATAATAATATTCAAAATAATTCTCCACAAGAAGATGAGCGATTACAAAAAGGTCATATATATAATGTTTTTACTTTTAATGTGACAAAAGAGACAACACATTTACCTCAATGTTTTCATTTGCAAGGTATAACACTCCCAAGTTGGTCCATGCAACAGCATTCTAAAAAAACCATGTATATATACAATTAGGTTCCTGCCTACATGGCAGTCTCAGAAAATTATTAACACTAAATTTTGAAGTTCTTTATTATAGATAGACACAAAGAACACCCACAATTTGTTCCGACAGGATAGACTTGATGAAACAGTGTTGAGCAAGGGCATAATTTCCAATACCTGAAAAATAGAGAATTTGATGAAACTGAACTTTATTACCTAAAACCATCTTCTAAAAATATTGAAGTGTTACTCAGTTCTTACCATTGTGACATGAAACCACACCAAGAGCATTCCAGTATAAGTGATTTTTACTGTCAAGTCTCACTGCCTTTTTCAGACACTGAAAAGTAAAATTGGATTAATTTTTATATCTTGGAACATCAGCATTCATATCAAGAAAAAAGGGTTTTACATGAAAACACAATAGTATCTACTTTATCAAAAACATCTGTTAGAAAAGCACTTTGTTTTTTAAAAAGTTTATAAAAAATTTCTCAAAACCATACATGTAAAGATTTCTCCAACAACTCTTTAAGATCATTTGTATTGTTGCCTATTTCTGCTAGATGTTGTGCTTGGCGATAATAATTAATTCCAAGATCACACCACGTATTAGATGTAGACATCAGTTTTAATGCACGACCATAACACCTATGAAAATACAAAAATAAATGTTACATTTTGTTAAAATGTCCTAATTCAAAGTGAATGTCATTAACTAGCAATCTTTGTAAATTACCTTCCTCCAAGATGGAGGAGCTCATTCTTCTTTAATATTTGTTTTCCTTCTTTCTGACCTAGAAGGACTCCTAAAACATTAACATTCACTTTAGATGGTGAGACAGTGTACAGACTGGTACAAGCATCCCCAACTAGCTTCCAAAGGCAAGAAACGTCAGCTTGATGCTGCAGAGCCCTAAAAAAAAAAAAAAAAAGTGTGATTCTTAAAAATTTTTTCCAAACAATGGAAAACTTATCTCTTTCATTATAATCTTAATTATGTACTACTTCCTTGGCTAAGTTCAGTGAATGCTTTACTAAATTCTTTCTAAATGAATTACATCTTATCACGTTAGGAAGAAGAAAGGAAGGGAGAGAAGGAGAAGAACTGATTATTTTAAATGCCAGAAATTTTGCAAACATCTCTTTGGTACTCTTTATCATTTTTGTTAGAAGTAGCAGAAATTACATAAGGAAATCAGTAAGTTTTCCAAGACCAATTCACATTAATACTGAATTTTTTAAAACTATGCTCTCTGTGTTTGTCTTTTTAAATAACACTACTTTAAACAAAGTAGTGAAGTTGGTAACTCTTCACAGTTAATTATTCTAAACTCCTGTTTTGGTTGTTGATCTTCAATCAAATAAAAAAGGCTGGTAAATGTATATTAAATATATTTGGTGGATCAAAGCATTTTTACTCCCTGAGACCAAGATTACCAAAAAGCTAAATATGAAAATGTAAAAATCCATATTTATTGAAGCAAATAAGACTGAATGCACAAGCTTAGAAGAGTAAATAAAAATATTAATTATGGTAATAAAGGTCACTTCTTTTTAATGAGAAAAATTTCAGCTATCCATTTCTCTTCAGTTTTCTCTTCTCAAGATCTTATAAATAAAACACGACAATTTCACTTAAGCCAAGTCTCAATAATCAGCTATCAAACAGCTATGTTACTGGCAGATGGACAAGCAGATGGAACATTTCTCATAGCCTTTTCTACTAAAAAAGTCCAGCCAAAAATCATTTTCCAATATCTTCCTGAGAAGTAAGATTAATTATGGCAGTCATCGCTGAAAGCCCACTGTGAGGATCAGGAGGAAGGACAACACTATTTGTAGTTCCTCTGCCCAAATATCTTAGCATAATTTCTAAATTATGTCCATTTCTAATTATGTCCATTTCTGTATCAGTTAGGAAGGATGTTAGGTTTGAGGTTGGTGTTGAGGAGAGTAACCACCATGACTTCCAGTACTTTGGCAAAACCTCAGATGCGAGGCCTTCTGGCCAAGCGTCTGCAATTTCATGTTTTTGGAGCGTTCGTTGTATCCCTGGGGGTTGCAGCGTTCTATAAGTTTGCTGTGGCTGATCGAAGAAAGAAGGCATATGCAGATTTCTACAGAAATTATGATTCCATGAAAGATTTTGAGGAGATGAGGAAGGCTGGTATCTTTCAAAGTACAAAGTGATTTTAAAATAATTTCATTGGGTTGAGTTCAATTGAGGTTTGTCACTGACCCGTGTTCCTGAACTATGAAGCATGAATATTGGGTTATGGAATAGTTTGTCTTGATAAATAAACAATTAACAAATACTTTGAAAAAAAAATGACAGCATGATAGAGTGTATAATGCTAAGGGAAATAAGTCAGTCAGAGAAAGGCAAATACCATGTGATCTTATTCATATGTGAAATATAAGAAACAAAACAAACGAGCAAAGAAAAAAAAAAGACAGAAGGACAAACCAAGAAACAGACTCTTAGCTACAGAGAACAAACCGATGGTTATGAGAGGGATGGTAGGTAGGGGAATGGGGAAATCAGGGTGTGAGGAATTAAAGAGTACACTTGTTGTGGTAAAAAAAAGTTAAAATAAAATAAAATATAAGATACCTAAAAAAAATTGACAGCATGAAAGAAGAAAATAGAGGGGAAAGAGAAACAGAGGTAATTTCAACAGCCTAAATTCTTAGTTTCTTTAAAGCTCAATAAAAAATAAAATATCTGTAAGTGAAATAACTTCTACCACCCTTACATAAGAATTATAGTAATATGAACTTTTAAGTCTAGAAGTAAACAGAAATTTGGGGTTTATCACTTAAAAATTTTATAGACCTCCATTTAATTGGCCCTGAATACTGCAGGCTACCCAGAACGAAATTTCCATTGTCAGAAAGGCAGTATTTGTATTTCAAGTATCATCACTGACAGGTCCACATTTACTCTTAAATACTAGTTCAAACAAAGCATGCCCTCTTCACAATACCCTGTCCTCTCTGAAAAGATCTCTATTACATGAGACTTGAAAAGTAGCAATAAAAATCTGTGGGAGAGAAAAAGCTAAGGTTTTCTTTTCATATTTGGTTCATACTCAAAGTCAATTCTGGAGCAACCAAATTAACAGGAACCAGAAGAGAAGATAGGAGGAAAAGAAAGGAAGGGGAGCACAAAAAGACATCTAAGAAAACAATAATTCAAATGTATGTGTGACGGACTTTTAAAAATCATCTAACACAACACTTCTATTTAGCTAGTAACTTTATAGTTCTATAAAACACCAGATTTACTCAAATTTTTCTGATTCCCTTAATATTAGACATCACTTTTTTTCCTACACAGACTCTCTTCAGGAAAAATGAGATTGCTCATTTCCCCTCACCTGCAGTCCTACCAATATACCAAAAACAGGCCCTTACTATCAAATGGAACACTGATAGGTTGTAGCCAAGCTGCCACTCCCCTGACAGACTGCTTCCCACCCTCCCCTATGCACCTAGCACGTCAGTGCTAACAAGAGCAAGAAATTCTGTTCCCCAATGCAAAATTAATACAATATGTATGGTACAGGATTCATTGGCTAGTCCCTTATTCTTTATGTTTGATATTCTAAATAATGATTGCTTTATCTAACAGAATAAGCTTTTCTAACTTTGGCTTTATTATAATTCTAAGAAAATAAACACAATGAAAATAAGAATAATACTAACCAAGTAAAATATTCCAGTGCTTTTTCTATGTAGTCTACAGCTTTCCCATCAAGATAATCGACCAGAGCTGCTTTTGCCATCATGAGATGGCATTCGCCCAAACCTAAAATCAGGTTAAGTTTTTAGTTATTAATACACATACAAGAAACACTTAGAATAAAGTTGGAAAAAAAATGTAGTGATGGCATTAAAGCCACGTTCCAGAAAATAAAACTCAGTAGTATTGTATAAAAATTATCTTTAAGTATAGTCTTGCATACATTTAGTATGGAATTCAAATGACAGGACTCTGTTGGAGTAAACATGTACTGAAAGTGATAAAAATCTATGGAAAAGGATTTCCTTGACTTTGGGCAAGTTACTTAACTCACTTCAGCTTTGAAAATGCTACTAAATACTTCTCTCCTTCATATTACTAGTTATTAACTATTGTGAAACAAGATTTGATCTTTTATATTCAAAACTGGATAGCAAACTATATTGTAAAAATTAAATGAAATAGCAATCTCCTAAAGTACCCCAGTAAAGATTTAATAAATGTGAATTCCTCAGTTGGGGAAAGTTTTACAAAATTTAAAAGAAGTTTTTAAGACCTAAGTTACGTACCACTTACAACATACACTATTTCTGACCCCAATTGTTTCATTTAAAAAGGAAAAAGAAATGGAGTAAAGGACACATAATGGGCTCCATTTTTTAAAATTGTATTTTAGATACAATCATATAAAATTTAGATTATATATGGATGGTGGTATTTTACTTTATATTACCAAAAATCGTTTGTTAAGAAGGAGTAGGTATGTACGGTGAAACTGAAATTAATTCAGATAATTACAAAACAATGTAAGTTGTCCCTAAAGTTCAAAAAGTGAAAAAAAAATCTCTTATAAGTTAAAAAGTAATTAAAAAGTATTGAGATATTCTGAAGATATACTGAATTAATTATTAAAGTATAAGAGCAGGGAAACTCTTGTTTTAGAGATCCACCAAATAGCTATCATGCTATTTGATCTAAAAGTTAAATGTTTAAATAAATAAATAAATAGAAGTTAAATGTTCATCATATTACTATTTATTTACTGTTATGAAATAAGGTTTGATCTTTCTATATTTAAATCTATATAACAAGTCATACTATAACAGGTCCATGAAAGAAGACACTTGCTGTTGACAAAAGAAATACTTTTCAGGTTACAAAATACATTTTGGAAGAAGTTTACTCAAGGATTTTATACTCCAGTATCACATAAGTCAAGGGGGTATTAAAAAATTACCTTTCAAAGCTGGCACATAATCTTCTTTCTTTTTAATGATCAGCTGGTATTGAGCTATCGCCTCCTTATATTTGCCTAGGATTTGTTGTATTGCTGCAACCTTAAACACACTGTATGTGGATTCTGGGTTCAGCTCACTGGCTTTTGTGAAGGATTTCAAGGCTGTCGTATAGCCACCTCTGCTTAAGTATGCCTCTCCTAATGACTCCCAACAATTGAAGTCCTTTGGGTCTGCCCTTAATGCTGCCTGTAAACTAAAATTTCAGTGAATAGTAAGTGAACCAAAAGTAAAAGAACTACTTCCACATCTGAAAAGAAAATATAAAATAATTCAACTGAATCACATATATCCAGGGTTCCTTCTATTTATAAAAGTGCTATTTCAAACAGGTATACGGGTGCACCTGGATGACTCAGTCAATGAGTGACGACTCTTGATTTCAGCTCAGGTCATGATCTCAGGGTTGTGGGACTGACCCCTTCTTTGGGCTCCACACTCAGGGGGAAGTCTGCTTGAGATTCTCTCTCTCAAATAAATAAATAAATCTTAAAAATAATAAAGCAGGTATACCTGTTCCTTTTGTAACTTGAATATGTATTTTTATAACTTGAATATGTTAATACTAAGAAATTTTATTACGAATTTGGAATGAACAAGAACAAAATACTTTTTCAAACAAGTGTTGGCCAGAATTTTTTTCCTTGACTATCTGGAAGAATTTGTTTCCCACTAGAATAGGTATATATCTCCTTATGCCTCATTAGAATTAACAATCCCCCACTGATCCTTATGCCAAAACAGAAATATCACAGTATTCTACATTTTGACATAAATCAGAAACTTCATCTTAATTCAAATATATACCTATATTTGTTAATTTTTTCACAAATTGGAGGGAAAAAAATAACTGTGCTACAAACTGGAGGAAAAAAATAACAATTTGTTACATTCAGAAAAAAGGTACTTTCTAATCCTTTCTAAAAAGAAAATATACAAGGTTTATAATTAATTATGTTCGTTCACATTTAAGTATTTCCATTTTAAGTTTTTGGTGTAACTGTAGTAATAAATGAAATTTATCTCATAGTATAACCAAAAAATTTTATATACAGACTGAGGTCTTTTTTTTTTTTTTTCCAGACTGAGGTCTTATAAACTTAATTCATAGAGAGATGCTATTTTCTCATTACTAGGAAATGCCAAGGCTCTGTTACATTTCCTTGTAAACAGAAAGTCTTTGTTTTTCATTTTTTTTGAATGGAAGTACAGCTGACATACAATATTATATTAGTTTCAGGTATATAACCTACTGATTTGAAATTCACAAACACTATGAAATATTCACCATGATAAGTGTAGATGATAAGTGTAGTTACCATATGTCATCAAAGTTATTACAACATGATTGATTACATTCTGTATGCTGTAATTTTCATCCCTGGGATTTATTTACTTTATAATGGGAAGTCTTACCACTTAATCCCCTTCACCTATATCTTCTTATTATTATGTATTTGTTATTAATAAATATATTTTATTTATTCCTTTTTTTTAAAGTAAGCTCTATGCCCAATATGGGGCTTAAACTCATGACCTTGAGATCAAGAGCTGCATGCTCCACCAACTGAACCAGCCAGGATCCCCTGTTTCATTTATTCTTAAGTACAGTTCAAACCAAATGACTAAAAATGAGCTGCACCCCATGCATGCGAAGCTGGCAAGTATATCTCCTACCCCAAAACAAAGCATGTCATTGGGAGAACAACAAAGGTATCAGCCTCAGCTTTTTCTCATTCCTGAAGTTTCCACTGAAAACCTTTTATATGTATAACACCAGGAAGACTTCACTTCATTAGAATAGCTACCTCCTTAACAAATGGACATCATTTAATTCATTTTTGCAATTTCAGTGCCTTGCAGATAATAAGAACCAATCAACTATAAACAAATTTTGCTCTTCCTTCTCTCAAAATATAACCTGGAATGAGGCAACTTGTAAAGTCTACTTTGGGTATAAAAAGAGTTTAATTTAAATAAACAATAGCTAATAATTGGAATATGTTAAGGTGCCTTACTCAGCCACAGCCTGAGAATGCTGACCAGCTTTCAAATAGTATAGTCCTCGCCGAAGCCAGGCCCATTTTGCCGTTCCAGCGCTTGCCCTTTGAGTTACTGTTGTTAGGATAGCCAAGGCAGTTTCCTGAAATTAAGAAAAGACTAGTATTAGAGATCTCAAATGTCATAAAAATCCACCACGCCTAACATACACAGATATTTCTAAGTGTTTAAGTTATCAGACATACCATCTCTTCAAGCTCCACACTTAAGTCAACTGCTGCAGCCCCAGATTGAGCGTCAGTATCATCTAATTCAAAAGCTTTCCTGTAACAGCCACGGGCTCTGTTTTTATCGTCTACCACAGCTCTGTAGTAATGACCTAAATAGCGGAATACTTTGCCCATGTATGGATCCAGTCTGGCTGCCTTTGAAATAAAGATTGATAGCAACACAATATTAAAGCTTGTCTGTGTGGTTCTCTTTAAAAACACAAAAGATAAATACATAGGTTAAAACAAAAATGGAACACCTTTGTTACCTCTATGGTTTGTTAACCATAGAAAAATATGCCAACACATCCCTTGATGTAAGATTTAAAGCAACAGGAAAGCTGGCTGTTACTGCTTATAGAATGTAAACAATTAAAAAATATTATTTCTTTGTTAAAAAGAAATGTGAAATTAGAGTGATTATTACATTAACCTTTTATGCATCAAGATAAGAATGTAAGACTTTAGATCTTTAACATCTAAAATATGAGAAAGTAAACATATAGAGGTATATATGCCCATATTATAGTGGAAATTGCCTAAAAACGATATTTTTCTCCAGAGATAATTATGTCTCATCTCCTATAATGTGTGTTTCTGAAATAAGTAACTTTTACATTTTTTTATTTTCTCCTTGAAAACCCACACAACATTCTCACAAAACCTAATGTATGAGAGATGAAATACTAAAAAAATCCAGTTTAAAAAAAACCAGTTTAGGGGCTCCTGGATGGTGCAGTCGGTTAACTGTCCGACTCCTGATTTCGGCTCAGATCATGATCTCATGGTTGTGAGCTGGAGCCCTGCGTCAAGCTCTGCACTCAGCATGCAGTCTCCTTGAGATTCTCTCTCCCTCTCTCCCTCTGCCCCTCCCACTCACCCCTTGTGCTCTCTCTCTAAAACAAATAAATTTAAAAAATAAAAAGAAAAATAGTTGAGAAAACAGTAATTTTAAGTGATTATATGATTATTATTTATGATTTTTATGATCTTATTACAAATCCATTTCAACCAAGAATTGAATAGTAGCATTTGTTTTACCTTTAGAAAGTGGGTAAGAGCCTTTGTTTTATCTTTTCTTGTTTCTTCATTCATGAACCAATATGTTAACCCAAGTTGGTAATGATATTCAGCAACTTCAGCATCTTTCTCAAGAGCTCTCTGAAAACTAAGTCACCAAAGGGAAGTAAAAAGATACATAGAACACACACATGCACACACATACACATGCACA
>JAPYYJ010002699.1:0-12438 GCA_028533885.1 Nasua narica | reverse complement strand
GACTGTAGTCAGAGATACAGAAGGACACTACATCATTCTTAAAGGGTCTATCCTCCAAGAAGATCTAACAATTGTAAACATTTATGCCCCCAATATAGGAGCAGCCAACTACATAAACCAACTGTTAATCAAAATAAAGAGTCATATTGACATGAATACCTTTAGACTAGGAGATCTTAACACGCCACTCTCAGTAACTGACATATCATCTAAACAGAAAATCAATAAAGAAACAAGAGCTTTGAATGACACATTGGACCACATAGACCTCATAATATATACAGAACATTCCACCCTAAAACAACAGAATACTCATTCTTCTCGAGCACACATGGAACTTTCTCCAGAATAGACCACATACTGTGCCACAATCAGGTCTCAACTGATTCCAAAAGATAGAGATGATTCCCTGCATTTTCTCAGACCACAATACTTTAAAACTGGAACTCACCCCCCCCAAAAATCAAATGAATCTTAAGTATAAATCAAATTTAGTCAGACTCAAGTTATGAATAGGATACAGAACTGCATTGTCTTGAATTCAATCTTGTCAAGCTTTGATCTTGACTACAATATTGCAAAGGTGGTAGTAAAATTAAGTTTACTGAGATATACAAGCTTATCTCCAAATTGCAGTGGAGGACCTGAAGCATAGAATGATCTACTAAGAGGCAATTTAGTATGTGAGTATGTGCAGTGAATCTGTATTGGAGCCTCAGGGTCTGGGTTCTAACTCTGCTGTCTACTATCGCTGCAAGTGGAGGTGAGTTTTTTTAACTTCTCTGAGTTTACCTTTCTCTATAAAATCAGAGCAACTATAACTTCTACTTCATTGGCTGTTTTTATTTGAATTAAATCAGACAGTACACTCAAAACAGTTTCCACAGTGTCTGTGGGTATAAACACCCATAAGTGGTTCTTTATTAGAGTTGTGCCCAGGGAGTGTTCAGAATTAGAAAGAGGGCAGGTGCCCACCAGGTGAATGTGGGAACAGGCACACAGAGAATAGCACATAAGGCCATATAACAAAGTAGAGGTGAAGAAAGAACAGCAGTGTATGGAGGTACCTCGGGAGGCCTGCATAGCTTTTCATGCTTTTGTGGGGGAGAAGTTAAAAGAGAAGATCTGAGGGGCACCTGGCTGGCTCAGTTTGTGGAACATGTGGTTCTTGATCCCGAAGTTGTGAGTTAGAGACCCATGTTTTGTTTTGTGATTATTTACAATTAAAATCTTTTAAAAGACAATTAAAAAGGAATAGCAGATCTGAGAGTCAAAAGCCTACCCTCCAATGGAGTAGACCCTTATAGGGACTGGAATTTGGCACCCTGGAACCTTCATGTTCTCACCTATAAAATGTTTATGAAAAGGAATTCCTTATCCCGAATTATCAAACTGCTTTCTTTGGGGAAGCAGGAGAGGGTAGTCAAAAAATAAATAAAATCTTTGGAAGAAAGAAGAGAAGTAGAGATGGAGATGCAAATGTTTCTCAGGATAGGTCTGCATCCATGGAAGCTCTGTGGCCAGACCACTGAACATCTACTGAGAGAGAGAGAGAGAGAGAGAGAGAGAGAGAGAGAGAATTGATGAGAGAACATCCAGTGGGAGAGGATAAACAGCAAAGAGATGGTTCCTGGTTTCCTCAAATTTCTCTTCAAAGTCATCTTAGAGCCTAAAGCTAGTTGTGTAGGCTGGGTCAAATACCCATGTGTAGACTAGGGCCTTCCAACACTTACTGGGGAAAAAAAGTTCAAGATGATTATTCTTTTTATTTTTTTTTTTAGATTTTATTTATTTATTTCACAGAGCGATAGAGAGACAACACAAGCAGGCAGAGAGGCAGGCAGAGGGAGAGAGAGAAGCAGGCTCTCTGCTCAGCAGAGAGGACCCTGGAATCATGACCTGAGCTAAAGGCAGCCACCTAACTGACTGAGGCACCCAGGTGCCCCAAGATAATTATTCTTAGTGAAAAAGAAAGAAACAAGAAAGAAAGAAAGAAAGAAAGAAAGAAAGAAAGAAAGAAAGAAAGAAAGAAAGAAAGAGAAAGGTAAGAAAGGAAGGAAAGAAAAGGAAGAAAACAGTCAACAAAACAAACAGGCAACCCACAGAATGGGAGAAGATATTCGCAAATGACACTACAGACAAAGGTCTGATATCTAAGATCTACAAGGAACTCCTCAAACTCAATACTCACAAAACAGATAATCATATCAAAAAATGGGCAGAAGACATGAACAGATACTTCTCCAAAGAAGACTTACATATGGGTAACAGACACATGAAAATATGTTCATCATCTTTAGCCATCATGGATATTCAAATCAAAACCACACTGAGATACCACCTTATACCAGTTAGAATTGTCTAAATCAACAAGACAGTAAACAATAAATGTTGGAGGGGATGTGGAGAAAGGGGAACCCTCTTCCACTGTTGGTTGGAATGCAAGTTAGTGCAGCTGCTTTAGAAAACAGTGTGGAGATTCCTCAAGAAATTAAAAATAGAGCTACCCCATGACCCTGTAATTACACTCCTGGGCATTTACCCTAAGGAAGCAGATGTAGTACAAAGAAGGGCCACATGTACCCCAATGTTCAGCATTGGCCACAATGGCCACAACCGCCAAACTGTGGAAAGAACCAAAATGCCCTTCAACAGATAAATGAATAAAGAAGATATGGTACATACATACAATGGAGTATTATGCCTCCATCAGAAAGGATGAATACCCAAGTTTTGTATCAACATGAACGGGAATGGAAGAGATTATGCCGATTGAAATAAGTCAAGCGGAGAGAGTCAATTATCTTATGGTGCCACTTATGTGTGGAACATAAGGAAAAATATGGAGGGCATTGTGAGAAGGAAGGGAAGGGTGAATGGAAGGAAATCAGAAGGGGCAATGAACCTTGAGAGACTGTGAACTCTGAGCAACAAACTGAGGGTTTCGGTGGGGCGGGGGTGCGGGGGTGGGCGAGCCTGTAGGTGGGTATTGAAGAGGGCACACACTGCATGGAGCACTGGGTGTGGTGCATGAACAATTAATTTTGTAACACTGAAAAAATAAACATATTTGGGAAAAATAAAATAAAATAAAATAATAAAATAAAATAAAATATATGGATTAAGTTATACCCCCCCAAAAAGAAAACATATAGCTAAATAAGTAAAAGGGTTTTACTAAGAGCATTCTAATAGTAGTGAAATCTGTCATAGACCAAACCCTTCTAAATAGCCACAAGGCCCTGTATGATCACCCCTGACTCCCACTTCTAAGATACCTCTCTTGCTCACATCCTGTAACCAGCCCCCTCGCTTTTTTGCTGTTCTTCCCACACTCCAGGTGTGTTCTTGCATAGGGCCTTCTTACCTGCTTTCTCCCTCTGCTGGAGCCACCTTTCTTCAGATAGTCCTCTGGTTCACGTCCTAACTTTATTCAGGTGTTTGCTTAAATATTGTTTTATGAGAGAGGATTTCCCTGTCTATATTTTTTTAGTTCAATGTTTTATTGTGTTTTGTTAGTCACCATACAATACATCATGAGTTTTTGATGTAGTGCTCCAAGATTCATTGTTTATGTATAACACACAGTGCTCCATGCAATATGTGCTTTCCTTAATCCCCCCCACTAGGCTTACCCATTCCCTCACCCCACCCCCTCCAAAACCCCCAGTTTGCTTTTTGGAGTCCACAGTCTTTCATGGAGACAAACCACGGAAGACTCTGAATTCTCCATCTATATTATCTGAATTGCACCTCTTCACTGTCTATCCTCAATAGTGTTGTATTTTTATTTTTATTTCTCATTACCAGTCAACTTCTTATAATGGGCTTATATTTTATCTCCTCCACTGGCTCCAAAAGGAAAAGAATTTTGCTGTATTTCTAGATTCTATAACATTGCCTTGCATCAATAAAATATTCTGGATAGAAAATATCTAGTTTAGCAGTCTGATCCTCAAATATGTCCCACATATCATTTTTATCATTTTCTGTCAGAGACCTAACGATTGGTGGGTGCTTAGCTGCTGGCTCCAGCCAGCCAGGTTTTTGATACCAGTGAGAGTAGCATCCATGGCATGGATCAATCTCATTTTTTCATCTTGGACATGTAAGATTTTGACCTACTGGTTTGAACTTCAGAACACTTTGATTCTAAGTTTGTGAGCACAATTGGTTTGTCTAAATTATTCCAACATCAGTTAATTTTGCTTAAGAAACATTTCCCAGAGCAAACTGCACAAATTGTTTTTATTCTTTGTTATTCATCTACTGAGTCACTATGTATATGTATACATTCATACATGAGACACAGACAAACCATAACTTTCATTTGTCATCACTTTTATTTGACAAATACAGAACTCATGGTGCCAGTACTTAAAGTAATCTTACACATTTTTCCTCCAAAGTCTTTTTTTTAACTGAGATTGAGATTCACAGGAAAAATCACAAAGTTCAGATATGTGTCGAATAAACTGTTCCAGAGCTCACAAACCTGTACATCATTATCACTCAGATTCAATTCCAGAAAGAAGAAACCACATCAGCCATTCAAACGTAAAGAATCCATCATAGGGAGTTGGCTAAAAAGGTATAGGAGGACTGAAGAGCACCAAGGTCACACAGAGATAACAACTGTAGAATACCTGCTACCTCCCACACTGGGCATGTCACAAGGAGCCTGGGGTGACTAGAGCTTGTAGCTTGGAGAAAGGATCCAGCATTTTGAAGAGTAAGTGCTATAGGTTGCTGCTAGTATCTCTGAGGGCATCTGATATGGCTTGTTCTGGACTGCAGACCAACTGCTACAGCAACAAACATGGCACTGGGTGAAGAAGCATGAATGGGTGATGCAGAGAAAAACAGGTAGAAAACAAAAGGAAGCAAGTCCTCTACTAATCCAGTTCTCCAGTCCCCCTCCAGCACCCTGTGTCAGCAGAACAATCAGGGGACTCAGGCAGCAAAGGAAGAATGAGATTTGCAACTTCCCAGCATCAACATCATAAAGCAGAGTGTAAAAGGGAGGGGGGACGTTACAGCTGAAAGACAATAGCTCAATAAGCAGCACAGTATGCTGAGGTGGTTTAATTGAGGCCAATTAAAAGTAATGCCCAAATTTTGTTAATGATTAGCATACACTGCCAAAAGAGTTATTTCCTTCTTCTGCCCATAGTCCTGCTAGAGTCATGAAATAGGAACTTTCAACCTCTCAATAGTTTTCAAAAGGAAGGGTGAATGGTTGGAAATAGGAGGGCTTCGAAGATGAAGCATGAGAGACTGTGGACTCTGAGCAACAAACTGAGGGTTTTGGAGGGGAAGAGGGGGTTAGGCAAGTCGGGTGGTGGCACATATTGCGTGGAGCACTGGCTGTGGTGCATGAACAATTAATCTTGTAACACTGAAAAAATAAAGTATTTGGGGAAAAATATATATGCTGATTGAATACTTAAAATTTTTTTTTCTGGATTAATTACTCTCTACTGTCCCATTAATTTCTCCACCTCACAGCTCAACTCATCTTGAGAGTTATTTCATCCAGCCTGACCTGAAGTCACTTACTTGTAAGAGGAAAGATTCGCCACCGTCCATCTGTTCTAACTGTATGTTAGACAGTAAATACCCTCAGGCCATGATCCCAGGGTTCTAAGATCCAGCCTCACATCAAGCCCCTTTGCTCAGTGGGGAGCCTGCTTCTCCCTCACCCTCTGCCTGCCACTCTGTCTCCTTTTACCCTACCCCATCAAATAAATAATTAAAATCATTTTTTATAAAAATGAAGGCTTATTATTAGTAAAAGGGAGAATAAAAAAAAAACACGGTTTCTCCCCTCAAACCATTTATATTTTTCTTTTTACTCCTTTTTAGAAATTTCATTATGATTTATATGTATATCATATTTACCTTTTATATATTCCCTAATTACATGTAAACTTCTTTGCATTCCTCAAACTGCTTGAAAGAAATCTAACATATAATAGAGACTTAACAAATTCCAGTTGATCCTATGATCAGAATATTTTGGTACCTATCTCCCTGTAAGAATACAAATCTCTTTTGGAATTATAAAAATACATTGATGGATGTACCCATCTCTCAATGGCAAATGGGACAGTTAACCCTTGACTCTGAGAAAGTCTTGATGCCAAGAGGTGTTCAAACTTAAGTGTTTATCCATGGTACGTTTTGCCAAAAGCAAAGCCTGATACAACAAATTCAGAGGGGGTAGTTTATTTGAGAGGTGATATCATGAAGAAGCAGAAGTGAGAGAGCAGCAAGAATAAGGGAGGGAAAATATCAGGCTAATATAAGTGTGCATTACTGAGGACACCAAAGGTAACAAACAGGACCATTCAGCTGGGACCTCCTGAGATGCATATAGCTGCCCTCCTCTTCGAATTTTAACCTCAGAATAGGAGATGGGGTATTTCTCCTCTGGCTTCCAAACCTCATTGTTGAAGTATGGCTCTCAGAGAAATAATTCCCCAACCTCTACTTCTGGGCTATAGCACCAGAGAAACCATGGGTCAGAAATGAAGAGGTACAAATGGGAGCTTGAAGCCAGAGGTTGTCAGCTCAAGGAGAATCTGAGCTTGTGTGGAATTGTAAGCCACAGCTCTAATTGGGAGGGAACTGACAGTTTTCAGAGTGTCTGTTATGATGTGTGCCTAGGAAAGTTCTGGCAGATCATTTCCCAGACTGAATGAATAAGGAATGGACCCAGTTCTGGTAAATGAAAATGCCTAAATCAAGCTAAATCAGCTAAATCAAGCCAGCATTCATAGTGAAACTATTTGGTTATCTTAAAAATCACAAAATCATTTTCCATGGCAAGATGAAGAGTAGGGGACCTCGATTCATTCGGTCCCTTGAATTTAGCTGGATATCTATCAAACCATTGTGAACAGCCATGAACTCAGCCCGAGATGTAAGAAAATATATCGGAACTCTACAAGTAGAAAAGTGAATGCTTTTTTAAAGTAGGAAGTGCAGAGTCATGAATCTGTAGGGAGCTATTGGATGATAAACAGATGTCGGAGGGACCTTTCATAAGCTGGCTACTAGAAAGTGATAGAACACCAGAGCACAAAATCAGAACCCTTAGAAAACTGTTCCAGGGAGAGATACTCTTTCCTGAAAGGGCCTCAGGGAGTGAAAAGAGCAGAATTCTTGGTGGGTCAGTGTGTTCACAGGATTGAAGAAGACACAGAAAGAATGGGGGTGCCAGAACCAATAGAGTGCCAAAGCAGTGGAGCCACAAAACTGGTTATGGTCAGAGAACCCAGGAGAGACTTTAAGCTCAGATCACCATAAACCACAGGTAAGGTCAGTCAGATGACTGCTATTTGCATGAGCACCCTGAAAATTTCTGGAATGTGCAGATATTTACCATCGCCTGGGAGGAACCAAACAGCTGCACCTGGGACAAGACAACAGCAGTAAGGACAGTGGCATCCCCAGAAAGGACAATAAGGCACCACCCAATCATGACCCAGGAGTTGTGGAAAAGGGTGGATGTGCAAGCCCACAACTGCTTGAAGTTGCAAGGACACAAAGGGCAGTGATGCTCAAAGGTCCCTGGGACTACCCCCCAAGAGGATTGCAGTGGAAGAGCAGCACAAGTATTGGCAGAGTTTGACACACACAAGAGTTAAATTTTTTTGTCCCAGAGGGCTTACTGAAGAGCTGTGATCTCTCAGCTCTGGGCCAGAAATCCAGGCTCTGTCATTTTTGCTCTGATTCTCTGAAGAGGAAAGGAAAGCACCCACAGAACGAAAGCCACAAAAAGAACCAGCTTCCACTGAGCTCATGCCTCTGAGGAGGGGCGAGGCACCTCAGCTCAGGCAAAAACAACTGGGAAAGAGCAGAGCAGGTCCCACCCCCAGAAGACAGACTGGAAGAACAGGTGAACTACAACTGCATGAATCCCGCAAAATTCTAAAACTCCAGCACCAGGAGAAAATAGTATATTGAGCTACAGGTGTTTTCTCAACACTCATTTATATTTCAGTCTAAAATTTTCCATTTCCTTTTTTTTTAACTTTTTCACATTTCAACTAGATTCTTATTTTGCCTATTTATGTTTTTACACCCCTTTTAACTTTTGTTTTTTACATCTACATTACATATATATTGCAACATATATACATATATTGCAATTTTGGGATTTAGTGTTTTCTAAAACAGAGAACAAATTTCAATGAGGAATAATTAGATTACCCTGCTTTGTTCATTCTGCCAGATTATAGTCTCTTTTACACCTTCCATTTTCATTATTTTTTCATTTTGATTTTGTTTCTTTTTCTGTGGTGAATTCTAACCACTTTGGATTTTTGTAGGGTGTATTTTGATTGGGTCATGGTCGATATTTTGGACTCTGCCCATTCACTTACCCATCCTTCTCTGGGCAAAATGACTAAAGGGAGGCATTTTCAGCAAAAGAAAGGACCAAAGACAATATTCTTTACCATGGACCTAATTGATATGGAAATAAGTAAGATGTCAAAAATGGAATTCAGGATAGTAATTATAAAGATAATAGCTAGGCTTGAAAAAAGCATAAATGACAATACAGAAATTCTAAAGCAGAAATGAGATCTAATCATGCTGAACTTAAAAATGCTATGAATGAGATGCCGTCTACATTGGTTACTCTAACAGTGAAAGTAAGTGAATCAGAAGAAAGAATTAGTGATCTAGGGGACAGGATGATGGAAAGAAAGGAAGTTGAAGGAAAGAGAAAGACAATAAAAAGCCCAAGAAGAAAGACTTGGCAATTAATGATGACATGAAACAAACCAATGCGGGAAATATTGGGTTGCCCAAGGGGCTGTGGAGAAAAAAAAGGGCCAAAAGGTATATTGAGCAAATCATAGCTGAGGACTTCCATAACTTGGATAAGGAAACAAGCATTTATATCCAAGAGACAGAGAGGAGCCCTCCCAAGATCAATGAAAATACACCAACAAACCAACATATAATAATGAAACTTGCAAATCTTTTTCTAGAGAATAAGAAGTCATCCGGAGGCACCTAGGGAGAAAAGGTTCCTTACATACAAAAGGAGGAACATCAAACTAACATCAGAACTATTTGCAGAAACTTAACAGGTCAGAAAGAGCTAGCAAGATATATGAGGGCACTAGGTGAGAAGAACATGCAGCCAAGAGTACTTTATCCAGCAAGGCTATCATTCACAGTGGAAAGAAAAATAAAGAGCTTCCAGGACACACAGAAACTGAAAGAATATGTGAGCACCAAGACAGACCTGCAAGAAATATTAAGGGGGATCATGTAAGGGAAGAGAGACCCCAAGAGTAACTAGAAATGGACTAGAAATAAACAGAGACAATTTACAGAAACAGGGACTTTACAGAGAGTACAATGGCAGTAAATTCATATCTTTCAGTAGCTACTCTGCAAGTAAATGGGTTAAATGCTCCAACCAAAAGACACAGGGTATCAGATTGGATAAAAAAGCAAAAGCCATCCATATACTGTCCACGAGAGATTCATTTTAGACCTAAGGACGCCTCCAGACTGAAACTGAGATGAATGGGGAACAATTTACCACACTAATGGACATCAAAAGAAAGCTGGGGTAGCAATCCTAATATGAGACAAATTAGATATTAAACAAAAGACTATAGTAAGAGATGTAGAGGGATACTATATCATACTTAAGGGTTCTACCCAGCAAGAAGATCAAACAGTTGTAATTTTCTATTCCCTAAACATGGGAGCAGTCAAATATATAAACTGATAATAATGAAAGTAAAGAAACATATAGATAATACATTAAAAACAGGGGACTTCAACAACAACCCCTCACAACAATAGACACATGATCTAAGCAGACCAATAGATAAACACTTTGAATGACAAAGTGGAACAGATGGCCTTCACAGATATATACAGAATATTCCATCCTAAAACAGCAGAATACTCATTCTTCTCAAGTGCACATGGAACTTTCTCCACAACAGATCACATACTGGGGCACGAATCAGGTCTCAATGGATACCAAAATATTGAGATTATTCCCTGTATATTTTTAGACAAAAATGCTTTGAAACTGGAACTGAATCACATGAAGAAATTTGGAAGGAACTCAAACACTTGGAGTTTAAAGAGCATCCTGCTAAAGAATGAATAAGTCAGCCAGAAAATTAAAGAAGAAATTAAGGGATTCATGGAAACTCATGAGAATGAAAACACATCAGTTCAAAACCTCTGGGATACAGAGTTGGTCCTAGGAGAGATGCACATAGCAATACAAGCCTGTCTCATAAAATTAGAAAAATCCCAAATACAAGAATAACTTTACACCTAAAGGACCTGGAGAAAGAACAGCAAATAAAGCCTAAACCAAGCAGAAGAAGAGAAATAATAAAGATTGGAGCAGAAATCAATAAAACAGAAACCAGAACTACAATAGAACAGATCAATGAAACTATAAGCTGTTTTTTTTTTTTTTGGAAGAATTGTTTGATAAACATCTGGCCACACTTATCCAAAAGAAAATACAAATGACCCAAATTATTAAAATCATGAATGAAAGGGAAGATATCACAACTAATACCAAGAAAATACATACAATTGTAAAAACATATTAGGAACTACTGTATGCCAACAAATAAGGCAATCTGGAAGAAATGGATGCATCCCTGGAAACTTATAAACCCCCAAGACTGAAACAGGAAGAGGCAGAAAATCTGAACAAACTAATAACCAGCAAGGAAATTGAAGCAGCAAAAACCTTGCAAAAAACTAGTGCATGGGGCCACATGGATTCCCAGAGGAATTCTACCAAAAATTTAAAGAAGAAACAGTGCCCATTCTACTGACGCTGTTCAAAAAATTTAGAAACATAAGGAAAACTTTCAAACACATTTTATGAGGCCAGGATTACTCTGATCTCAAATTGAATAAAGACCCCATAAAAAAGGAGAATTACAGACAAATGGATGCAGAACATATTTGCCAAAATACTCACGAAGATACTAACCAGTGGGATCCAACAGTACCTTAAAAGGATTCTTCACCACAACTAGGTGGGATTTATTCCTGGGAGACCAGGATGGTTTAAGATTCACAAATCAACCAACATGATAGAACACCTTAATAAAAGAAAAGACAAGACTCATGTGATCCTCTCAATTGAGGCAGAAAATGCATTTGACAAAATGCAGCATACTGGATCATAATTCTTCATTGCTGTTATGAACATTGGGATGCATATGGCGTTTTTTTCACTACTTCAATACCTATGCCATAAATACTCAGTAGTGCAATTGCTGCCTCATAGGGTAGCTCAATTTTTATCTTTTTGAGGAACCTCCGTAGTGTTTTCCAAAGTGGCTGTACCAACTTGCATTCCCACCAACAGTGTAAGAGAGTTCTCCTTTTATCCACAACTTCTCCAATGTTTGTTGCTTTTTCTCTTGTTATTTTTTGCCATTCTAATTGGTGCAAGGTATGGATGTCTCAGTGTGATTTTGATTTGAAATTCCCTGAGAGCTAATGATGTTTAACTTTTTTTTTCATGTGTTTGTTAGCCATTTGTATGTATTCTTTGCAGAGGTGATCTGCTCATGTCTTCTGCCCACTTTTTGACTCAATCATTTGTTTGTGGATGTAGAGTTTGAAAAGATCTTTATAGATCTCACATACCAGCCGTTTATCTAGGGTGTTCTTTGTGAATATCTTCTTTCATTCTGTGGGTTGTTTGTTTTTTTTGTTGTTGTTGTTGTTGTTAACTGTTTCCTTTGCTGTGCAGCTTTTTATCTTGATGAAGTCCCAATAGTTCATATTTGCTTTTGTTTCCCTTGCCTTTGGAGAGGTATATTGAAAGAAGTTGCTGTGGCTAATGTTGAAAAGGTTAATGCCTGTGATCTCCTCCAGGATTTTGATGGATTACTGTCTCACACCTAAGTCTTTCATCCATTTAGAGATTAAATTTGTTTGTAAAGGAATGGTGGAGTTTCATTGTTCTACATATAAACGTCCAATTTCCCCAGCACCAATTATTGAAGAGACTGCCTTTTTTCCATTGGATATTTTTTCCTGCTTTGTCAAAGATTAGTTGACCATGGAGTTAAGGGTCCATATCTGGGCTCTTTATACTGTTCCATTGATCTATGTGTCTATTTTTTTTTCTCCCCAAATATGTTTATTTTAATTTTTCGGTGTTACAAGATTGATTGTTCATGCACCACACCCAGTGCTCCATGCAATACGTGCCCTTCTCATTACCCACCACCAGGCTCACCCACCCCCTCCAGCACCTCCCCTCCAAAACCCTCAGTTTGTTGCTCAGAGTCCACAGTCTCTCCTGGTTCATCACCCCCTCCGATTTCCCCCCATTCGACTTTCCCTTCCTTCTCACGATGCCCTCCATGATTTTCTTTATACTCCACACGTAAGTGAGACCATAAGATA
>JAPYYJ010002698.1:0-12442 GCA_028533885.1 Nasua narica | reverse complement strand
AAAAAATGTCATACAGTGATTCAAGCTTTAGACCATGTTGTATTATCTCATATCCAAATGGTTTAAAAGGTAAGGGAATTTTTCCAGATGGTCATCGATAGACTGGTTTCAAACGACCTGGAAGGAACTCAAGGTCTGGGCACATGGACTCTGGAATTTTCTGTTTACTTTTTTTTAATCTTGAGAAAAGGTTAACCAGTGGCAGGGTCTCCCTGAAACTCCCATATCCAGAGTACAGGGCATCCTGTGCACTTAGGAAAAGCACACAATTCAATGCATACCTGCGAAACTGGCACTAGAACAAAGCTTTCCTCACTTCTTGTGCCACGATCTTCGCTGCAGATCGGAGCGCTCAGTGTAGACAGCGAACCCGCACTGGCTAACAGTGGTGCGGAGTTGGACGTTTTGGGTGGTTCTGGGGCTGCAGAGTCACGAAGCCCAGACCTGTCAAACAGGGGACGGGAGAGGGCTCAGGACACAGTCAGGACTCTTTTGACGTCTGACCAGCCTTACAGTAAACAGACCCTGAAATTCACTAGTCTGTCGAACACCCCAGCCCCTAAAAGCTTCCCCAGTCCTTCTCTCCATGGTGATGCCAACGTACCAAGTTCACAGAAAGTGCTCAGGGGGCGCTCTCACCCACATGACTGCCAATACAGCTCATCACAGTGAACATCATTAAGAACCCAGTGTCTGGAACATAATGGCCACTAAATACCTGATTGTACTTTCAAAAAAAAAAATGTAAATCAGAATTCTCTCTTGCTCAAACGCTGAGTTCTTTTGTTCAGATTCGGATGAACCAAACATTCACTGAACGCCCACTGGTATGTTCCAGGCAGAGTCACATGTACCTTTCTTTTTTTTTTTTTTTTTAAAGATTTTATTTATTTATTTGACAGAGAGAGAGAGAGATCACAAGCAGGCAGAGAGGCAGGCAGAGAGAGAGAGGGGGAAGCAGGCTCCCCGCTGAGCAGAGAGCCCGATGCGGGGCTCGATTCCAGGACCCTGAGATCATGACCTGAGCCGAAGGCAGAGGCTTTAACCCACTGAGCCACCCAGGTGCCCCCAGAGTCACATATATTTTCACTTGTAGCTGTATATATACATATACAGCCAGGCCTTTAATCCTTTTATCCTTTTAACCTTTGGTAAACATGCATCTTTGTGTTGGGAAGTCACTCCACCAGAAGAAATAAGCAGTGAAGTACAAGAGGTTTCACAATTAGCTTTCAGGGAATGGAGTGGTGAGGGCGTGACTGAAAATTATCTTTCCGGGTCAGGAGGGCATCTGAGTTCAGCTCTCAGGAAGCCAGGTGCCGGGCGTAGCTTAAAGATGAGACAGAGAGAGCCTCAGATGATGCCATCCATCAGAGAGAGACAGAAGAAGGATGTGGTCAGAGAAAAAGGACAAGATGTAAAGCGATGTGGTTGGAAGTTTGCCATCAGATCCTGAGCAAAGGAGGATCATCAAAGGAGGCCCAATAGCAGAAATTCTTCTGGGGAGAATCTTCAAGTGGAACAAAGGATCAAAGCATGTTGACAGAAGGTAAACTAGATGAACGAGTTTGAAAATTTTGTTATCTCCCCAATTTCTTCCTCACTGACGTTTCATGGAGGGAAGAAATGAAGAGTCTAAAACGAGAAACATTCAGGGTACCTGGGTAGCTGACTCATTTGAGTGTGCCTCCGGCTCAGGTGGTGATCCCAAGGTCCTGGGATAGGGCCCCACATCGGGCTTCTTGCTCAGCGGGGAGTCTGCTTCTCCCTCTCCCTCTGCCTGCTGTTCCTCCTGCTTGTGCTCTTTCTATGTTAGATAAGTAAATAAAATCTTTAAATAAAATAAAATGAGAAACATTCACGTTCGTTGGTCTCCACAGCCCACGGAAAATGCGAGAAGGGAAAGAAAACACAAATGACTAAGGGAAGTGAGGGTATGGTGGTGACAAAGTATGGATTTGGGGTGTCCATATTCTTCTTGTTCCATTACTAGAGTACTCCAGGGACATATTTGTGATGGACCAACTTGGAAGGAAGGGAAGACGCCCCAGAAAAGAGGGTACAGATGGAAGGAGAAATGCCTAGGGCATAATTAGACAGTGGGAGGCAGATAGGAGAAGCGAAAATCTTCGGAGAAGTAATGGAAATACTTGCAAAGCCCCAGAGAGGAGTTGAAAGTAACACTTAGGAAGTTATCGTGGGAGAGGCAGGGGACAGCCGCGCACAGAACAGGCGAGGAGGTGAGGGGCGGGGCGGTGTAAGAAGTAGGGAAGGTGGAGGGTGGGGCGGGAGGACAGACAGGCAGAGCTTAGCGGGAGGGCACAATCACACCCTTGAGTGAATCCAGCTGCTCCCCAACTCAAAGGCCCCTGCCTCTGCCCTTGTCATCAGGCCAAGGATTAAATAACAGACTCAGTTTCAGGTGAGGGTAACTATAGCTAAAACGCATGATACGCTTTAAGGGAAGGCATATAAGGACTCTGCTCCCCACTCTCCCGCCTGCATCTCCCAAAGAGAATGTCCATTATCCTGGGGCCATCTTGAATACAAACTCCAAGGGACGAGAAAGGGAAACACAGAAACAATGCAAAAGTTTTCCTAAGAGCAGAAT
The DNA here is from genome assembly GCA_028533885.1 of Nasua narica. Taxonomy (NCBI): domain Eukaryota; kingdom Metazoa; phylum Chordata; class Mammalia; order Carnivora; family Procyonidae; genus Nasua; species Nasua narica. The sequence goes on along the minus strand of JAPYYJ010002698.1, from coordinate 9,831 downwards.
TTTCCATGAGGTATTAGCTACTCCTTTCCCTGCTATTCATAGCCCGTGGTGTACAGCACATTGCCTGAGGATCTGGTGGCAGGGAAGCCCCTTGGGATGGAGGGCTGGCTCTCCCTGGTCTGCTCCAGGCCACCGGGTGTAGGCATCCTGTGGGAAGTTACCTCGCTGTGGCCTCCATGCTTCCACTCTCCGACCCCACCCTGAATGAAACACACATCTCCTGTCGCAGATGGGAATAGGTAATAAAAATGAATGTTTCCCATTTTATTTCAAACGTTCAGCATTCACAAGCACACCCACACAGTGGGTTTCAAGAAGCTTGGCCCTCAGGCACTCAAAGAGATCTGGAAATTTGCCGTGAAGGAGATGGGAACTCCAGAGTTCGCATTGACACAAGGCTCAACAAAACTGTCTGGGCCAAAGGAATAAGGAATGTTGCATACCACATCTGTGTGTGGTTGCCCAGAAAATGTAACGAGAATAAAGATTAACCAAACAAGCCCTACACATCGGTTACCTATGTACCTGTCACCACTTTCAAAAACCTACAGAGAGTTAATGTGGATGAGAACTACCAGCTGGTTGTCAAATAAAGGTATAAAACCTCAAAAGAAACAAAGGAAAGGAAGGAGGGAAGGGAATGGAAGGGAGAAAGGAAAGAGTCACACAGAGAGAACCTAAACAGACATTTCTCCAAAGACATCCAGATGGCCAACAGATACATGAAAAGATGCTAAGCATCACAGATCATCAGGGAAATGCAAATCAAAACCACAGTGAGAGATCACCTCACACCTGTCAGAATGGCTAAAATCAGTAAGACAAGAGACAACAAGTGCTGGCAAGGATGTGGAGAAAATGGAATCCTGGTGTACCGTTGGTGGGAATGCAAACTGGTGCAGCCATTATGCAAAACAGTAAGGAGGTGCCTCAAAAAAATTAAAAATAGAAGTACCATATGATCCAATAATTCTACTATTGGGTATTTACCCGAAGAAAATGAAAACACTAATTTGAAAAGATATATGCACCCCTGTTTATTGCAGCATTATTTACAATAGTCAAGATACAGCGCAATCTGTGTTCATCAATAAATGAATGAATAAAGATGTGATATATATATATATATTTTAATATATATAAAATAGAATATCATGTAGCCATGAAAAGGGATGAGATCTTGCCATTTGCGATATACATGGACCTAGAGAACATTGTGCTAAGCGAAATAGGTCAGAAAGACACATGCCATATTATTTCCTCATATGTGGAATCTAAAAAACAAAACAAAACAAACAAAAAGCAGAATCAGACTCATAAATACAGAGGACAAACTGATAGTTGCCAAAGAAAAGGCTGGGGAGGATGGGCAAAATGTACGAAGGGGAGTGGGAGATACAGGCTTCCAGTGATGGAATGAATAAGTCATGGAGATAAAAATCACAGCTTAAGGAATATAGTCAATGGTACTGTACTAGCCTTGTATGGTAGCTACACTGTGGTAAGCACAGCATAATGTAGAGGGATGTTGGATCACTGTTTTGTATACCTGAAACTTATGTAACATTGTGTCTCAACTATACTTAAAATTTTTTTAGGGGCACCTGGGTGGCTCAGTGGGTTAAAGCCTCTGCCTTCGGCTCAGGTCATGATCTCAGGTCCTGGGATCGAGCCCCACATCGGGCTGTCTGCTCAGCAGGGAGCCTGCTTCCCCCTCTCTCTCTGCCTGCCTCTCTGCCTACTTGTGATCTCTCTCTCTTTCAAATAAATAAATAAAATCTTTAAAAAAAATTTTTTTAAAGAAATAGCCATATAAATATCTTTGCATTTTCTGCAAAACTATTTAAGCATAAAGGCACAAGGACATTCTGCATTACACAAATTTCACTACATAAAATCCCAAAACATAATGTAGCTCTCCTAATAAATCAGTATGGGTAGGTTTTTTTTGATAATAAAAATAACATTTTGGTGGTTCACCACCAAGACTCCACCTTAGAATCACCTGGGGCAGCTTGGTCAGCTCCTGGTGCTATGTCTTCCACTGTGCCAATTAAGTCAGAATCCTGGTACATGGGACACAGGCATCGATGATTTTTGATAAGTTCTCCCAGGTATTGCTGGGCACACCAAGGACTGATAATCTCTCCTATACCTCTCTAAAAATATCTTGACTTCTAAGAAATGCATAGTTAAATTCTTTATAATACTTGGCCAAGATTTTTCATATTTTCAAATATTTTGAAAATATTCTATATTTTTCAAAATTTTCATATTTTTCATATCTCCTCTTCCATGGTTTATAATTTCTATTTGTCTTTGTAATTATCACTAAACATGCCTTACAAAAGTCACCTCAAATCATTTTGGGAAGCAAATAGAGAATAGTTCTCATTTTCTAGAAAGGTCATCCATGGAAATCCTTCTAAGACCTATTTGGTTTTTTGACGGTACGGGTTCTTTGGATAACTGGTTCCATAAATTTAGTCCCTGTTGTGCAAAGTCATGTTAACTTTTAGGTGTTCAAAAACTAATTTCCTTTGAGCTTTCAAAGCAATTTCTACACTTCCAAGATTTAGTAAGTTCTGCATCAGTTTTCTATGGCTATGTAAAAGATCTCCACAAATTAACGGTTTAAAACAACACACGTTTGTTGTTGGTTGTTTCATCTCACAGTTTCTGGAGATCGGAAGCACGAGCTCATCTGATTTCTCTGCTTAGGGACTCACGAGGCTGAAATCTGGGTGTTGGTTGGTCCGTGTTCACAAGTGGGATCCTGACTGAAGAAGGAACAACTGAGGAAGGAAAGGCTCGTTGCCGTGGCCTTAGAATGCGGGCAGTTTGCATTTCCAAACAGCAGGACAGATCAAAATCCTTCTGCTTCGAGTAAGAGTTCTCGAGGAGAGAGCTTACCTGAATTGCACACACAGCTTCCCAGGTGTAGACATTTCCCTGCCTCGTGTGTGGGGTGTTTGTGTGTTTCCAATATCCTCTGTGAAGGCATCCCTGCATTCAGGAATGGACGCATCGGGGTCTTGCCTGGGAGGCCAGCCTCCAGTGCTGTCTGATTCTATTAATGAGTGGTATCTGACAGCTCAGAGCTTACAAGTATAATTGAGAGTTATCTGGGGCGCCTGGGTGGCTCAGTTGGTTAAGCGACTGCCTTCGGCTCAGGTCATGATCCCGGAGCCCCGGGATCGAGTCCCATATCGGACTCCCGGCTCTGCGGGAAGTCTGCTTCTCCCTCTGGCCTTCTCTCCTCTCATTCTCAGTCTCTCGCTCTCTAATAAATAAATTAAAAAAAAAAAAAAAGAGAGTTATCTGCCCCAAATTGAATTTCCCTGCCCCCTCATTCCATGTGTTAGTCTGTTCGGGCGGCCGGCACAAAATAGCACAGACTGGGGGGCTTAACCAACAGAAAGTAATCTTTTTCCAGTTCCGGAGGCTGGAAATCTGAGATCAAGGTGTTGGAGGGTTTGCTTTCTTCTGAGGCCTTTCCGGTTTGCAGATATTCTTCTTCTCACTGTATTCTCAGTTGGTCTTTCTTCTGTGTGTGTCTCCCTGTGTGTCTACATTTCCTCTTTTTATAAGGACACCAGTTACATTAGAGCAGGGCCCACCCTAACCACTTAACCCTAACTTAAGGACCTCTTTAAGAAGCTCCATCTCCAAAATTCAGTCCCATTCTGACGTACCAGGGGTTAGCGAGTCAGCATGTGAATTTGGGAAGGGACACAGTTCAGCCCCTAACACTTCACTGCCCATGCAGAAGCGTCTGAAACGTTCTTGGATTGATCTCCATCTTGTCGTCAGCTGGAAGAGCTTACTAATTGTCTAAGCCTCTTATTCCTGCCCTCGGGGAGCTTGTGATATAAACAAACACAAGAGACAACTAGGAAAAAACATAATAAAGTAGGAAATTAGCTGCTGGTTTGGACAAAGCAGACTATAGTTTTCTAGAAGTTCCAACAAAGACAGGGATCGAAAGCACAGTGGCTGCAGCGGGTCAGGAGAGCCTCAGGAGCAGGACTGGTGTGTGGACACTGGCGGCAAACCTGAGGTTTAACTAGTTGCGCTAAACTCTAGCAGTACCTTAGAATTGTCTGGGGGAATCAAGCTGGGTCCTTCACATTGGTATCAAAAAACAAAACAATGGGGCATCATTGGTGAGCTGCCGAGTGATTCTGTCAGTTAAGCATCTGACTCTTGATTTAGGCTCAGGTTGTGGTCTCAGGGTCGTGAGATTGAGCCCCGTGTCAGGCTCCAAGCTCAGCAGGGAGTCTGCTTGAGATTCTCTCCTTCCCTCTCCCTTTGCCCCTCCCCCAACCCCACCCCCTGCTCACACTCTCTCCCTCTTTCTCTAAAGGAAATAAATAAATCTTTTTAAAAAGGCAAAAACAACCCCTTCCGGGTGCTTAGAATGCATAGCCCGGCTGCGAACGGCTGGTTTGAATGGATGAGATACAGGAGGGCACTGCAGGTGAGGAGGAGAATGAAGGCCAAAACCTGGGGTATCCGAAGGACAAGAGGACCCAACTGCCTGGAGGGGTGGATGTGTGGGGAGTAGTGGAAAATAAGTTTGCATGGGTCAGAGTGAAGTTTCTAGAGGGCCTATGGAGCCCGTGCATAGACTGGAAAGGCAGGAGGAAGGCAGACACCAAGTTAGGAAGCTCAGCTATGTGGGTTCAAGGTTGATGGTCTGGGCACATACTATTAACAAAAAGTAAATGCACAAGAGAAAATGTTGTTGCGGAGTAAAGAGCATAAATCTGGCTAAGTCCTGAGCTTCCCTCTAGGAGATGTTAAGTCCGAGATGACATCTTGTTCACTCACACAGTACTGGCATGACCATTCTCATGTAACAACTGCTGCACACACTGTGGCCGACTAGACTTAAGCGAGGTAAAACTGGAACATGGAAGTAGACATCAGCTACGAAAGTGCACATGACAGAGAAGAGAAAAGAACACAGAAGACAGAAGAACTCAAGCTTTGATACAGCGAAGGTTTCGGAGTGCTGTCTCCGATCTCCAATAAGGATTTCTAAGAATCTCGAGCAATGTCTCCCCCCAATACCCTTTCCCTTCCCCATCTCCTGCCCACTTGGAATGAATGATTCTCTGCTGTTTTGTCAGCCAGGACTCCCTTCCTTTGCTGGTTCCTATTTTCACTTGGGGAACTTCCCTTCCTCCTGCAAACAGTCTTGCTGGGGCTGTCAATCAAAATGCTCTGCCCCACCCTGGCGAGGGTCTCCAACCACTACCCATATGTTAGGCCTTGTGCTTGATATTAAACCTCTCCTCTTCCCTGAGAGCTTCCTGGACCACTGTGCCTACCATCCCCCTCCTCGGTCGAATTTCTAGAGAACTATGGTTCACACTGTTCAAACGAGCAGTAATCTCTCCTTGACCTCCGCTGGGCCCATTAGACTCTCTCTCCTGGAATCCTGGGCCTTGAGCAGACTAACAGCAGTAGAGAGACCACGATCTCTTTGGTGACTGAGTCCTCGTGACACTCTCCCCTAGACCTCTGAAATTGCCTGGGTCCCTGTTTATTCAGCTTTGCAGTAAAGTCTCTGAGGTCCTTCAGATCCTTCTGGTACATCCTTTTTCCTACAGTTAATCAGAACTAGTTTCCATTGCTTGCACCTGAAGCTTCTTTACTGATAGAGCATATTCCTTCCCATTATTCAATTTGGGTCACAGCTCTATTTTGCGTCCAAAATCCAGAAGTGAGTGTAGCGTATCCTAGGATTTTTATCTCTTCTTCTTCTTTTTTTTTTTTTTTAACTAAGTAAGTTCTATGCCCAATGTGGGGCTTGAACTCATAACCCTGAGATCAAAAGTCACGTGCTCTAACAACAGAGCCAGCTAGGCACCCCTGTCTCTCCTTTCTAAAGCTGCTCACCCCAGGGATTCTCATTTCCTTTTCAAACAACAAATAGTGATGGGCAGCAGCCCTCTGCCGGCCTTGCACCTTTTCACTTCTCGTACCTACTAACTTACTGGAACAGGTCCCCATGATCCTCTTGCCCTAGAGGGCAAGTCAGCTGCTTAAAATGTTCTGTCTCTTCCTACTCCATCTATTTCTCCAACCCTAAATTCCCTTGCAGTCAAGGTCAGATGCCACTGGAGATTATTTGAGATTGTGCCTCTCCATCCCTTCTTTCCTGAGTCCCTACCCAGTGTCCTCTTTCTTCAGGTGACCACTTTACTTTAAAAACTAAGAACAATGAGGGCGCCTGGGTGGCTCAGTTGGTTGAGCAACTGCCTTCGGCTCAGGTCACGATCCTTGAGTTCCAGGATCGAGTCCCACATCGGGCTCCCGGCTCCTCGGGGAGTCTGCTTCTGCCTCTAACCTTCTCTCCTCTCAGGCTCTCTCTCACTTTCTCTGTCTCTCAAATGAATAAATAAATAAAACTAATTAAAAAAACAAACCCAGAACAATGATGCTCTCAGCGTCATCAAAGCTTCTCTTCTATGTGAGAAAAACAGGAGAAATGGGCTGTGGAAGTTTGGGCTTCCAGTGGGCCTCGAGATAAACGCCTTTTACCATCCTGACAACAAACACTCCTACAAGCGATAATGTTACTTGGCATCAATGCAACACTTTTCATCTAGAAAGCAATTTGTAGACCCTGAAGGGCGAGCTGTCAGTTCTTTCCCCAGGAGTAAATGCATAATGCTGGGTCCAGTCCTGTCTGGTTCCTCAGAACCCGACAACGGGCCCCACGTACAAACTGTGGCTGCGCAAGATGACTCCTTGGGAGGAAAAAGGGGACAAAGTGGGGGAATGGGAAGAGGAAGAAAGAAAAGAGGACCTCCCACTTATCTAGTGAATGCTGTGAGTCTGGCATGAGAGTCTGGAGGAAAACCGTCCAGGGTTCGGGCCTGACTCCGCTGCCGTTTATCCTACTTCACGACCCACTGAGACGCTTCCACGAGATTAGGTCGTCCCCCGTCGCCCCTTAAGCTGTAGTATTTTATCTTTTGGTGATTCTTCCTTGGTGTGCCTGGCACCGTCCTTATTCCCAGTTCAAGTCCTACCTAGCGCAACAGAGCAAATCAACTTTAACATTTGTGGGGCGCCGGGCTGGCTCCGTGGGTTAAAGCCTCTGCCTTCGGCTCAGGTCATGATCTCGGGGTCCTGGGATCGAGCCCCGCATCGGGCTCTCTGCTCAGCGGGGAGCCTGCTTCCTCCTCTCTCTCTACCTGCCTCTCTGTCTACATGTGATCTCTCTCTCTGTCAAATAAAGAAATAAAATCTTAAAAAAAAACAAAAAAAAAAACTTCAACATTTGTGAGCGCATGTGTTCACATACAGCCTCTGTGCTTTTTCTTGCCTGGTTACCCGCCCTCTCCCCACCCCCCTTCTTACTTGGGGCTGGGAGCTGGGTAGAAAGGTAAATAACGAACCATTCCTGTTAGCCCAATGTTTTGCAATGATGTGACTGGAAAGAACTCAATGAGATTAAGGATGGGCTTACTTCTTAAGAAATCATCCCATCAAAAGAAAGACGAGCCTCCACCTGTTCAAAGAAATCGTTGGCTGAACTTCTGAGCAGTTAGACACCCTGTGAACTGCAAATAAATGCAGGGCGTGAAGGCAGGAGCCAAAGCCTTTCAATGCTTTGCACACAGGTCTCGCATAAACAGTTTAGGCACCCACCGAGTATCCTCTTGTGTCCTAGTTCTCCAATCACAACAAGGAAAGTACAATTCCTTCAACAAGCCCCATCTCCCTTCTCAAATACTACCCTATTATGTGTATGGAGCTGTGTGGCATTAAAGAAAACAGATATGCAGCAACCCATATTCAGGACTGATCATCTGATGAATAGGTATTTGCATAATGGGACATAAGGGGAAGATTTTTTTTTTTAACTATGGAGTCCTGTTCTGATAAACTCAATAAATTATATTAAACTTTCAAGTATAAAATTGTACTTTCCACACCTTGTAAAACCAACTATAAAGCAAGGCACATCTTCATTTACCATTTGGCTGTTAATATCCTTTCTCGGACATTCTGTGCGTTGTGTGTGTCCCTATTTTACCACTGGCCTATAAACCTCCTCGAGGTCAGGGACTATCACCTCCTACTGGTCCAGGGGATCAGAAAAAAGGGAAATCAGAGAAAATAAATAGAGTAACCTAAGATTCAGAAGCAAGCGAATATTCTAAAATATCGCACTGGTCCTGATGCCGACTCCCAGCAGCCACAGATGCATTATACTTAGACTCTGAAGTGGAGAAAGGCGAGAAAAAAATGCCCAGGATGAACACATTAGCTTTCAGTTTTTTAGGTTTGCTGTTGTTTTCCTTAAAATGTAACGAAAGCTGAGCAATCTATTCAATCACAATCTACTTAGAACAACAATACAAGGGTACACGGACCCGCCAGGCAGCGTCACTACTGCTTTAGCAAAAGGGATCCCGTTAAGCCAAAAGCTTAATTGAGGGCACACAATAAAAATATCCACATGGAGCCATGAGCCCTGACCCTGAACCACAGAACCAAGACAAAGCAGAGGGCGCCCATCGAGTCCAGAGCACAGCACACTCGCTCCCCAGCGGGGCTGTCTCCCTGGCCACCGGGCAGAATGGCTGGCCTCTTGCAATTTCATTGTGCAACTACAATGAAGCGGCTTGACTGATTTAAGTGAGCAGTGACTGGTATGATGAGAGAATCATGAACTCTTGAAACAGAACAATGAAGTCCGTCCTGGAAGTACTGCGGAGATTCCAAGTCTCATTTCTATGCTTCCACATTTGTACCTTTAGTTGGAATCCAGTTTGTGAAAGTAGGAGCCCCTTGGATCAGTGGCACCCCCTAGGATTTTTTGAGAATGCTGTATATATTTTACTTGTAGGGGAAAATCAAAAGGGCCACCGATTAAGTAAAGACAGTCTGGATAAACCTATACAGACTTCAGATTATTCTCCTGTGATTTTTTTTTAAAGATTTTCTTTATTTATTAGGAAAGATTGAGAGTGAGAGAGAGCATGAGAAGGGAGAAGGTCAGAGTGAGAAGCGGACTCCCCATGGAGCTGGGAGCCCGATGTGGGACTCGATCTCGGGACTCCGGGATCATGACCTGAGCCGAAGGCAGTTGCTTAACCAACCGAGCCACCCAGGCGCCCTCTCCTGTGATTTTTGAAGGAGCAAAACAGGGCGAATATGGGTTTGAATCACAGGTCTATCACTTACTGCTTATTATCTAGAGCAAATTATCTGAGCAACAGAGTCATTTGCAAAATGGGAAAAATTGTTTAATTCATATAGCTACAGAGTTAAAAATTAGGTAATGTCCGCAAGACACTTGGCATTCTCTTATCCTAGATTTTTTACTATCAGGTTGGTCATTTCCCATGTCTTCTGAATGGATGCATTTGTTTTAGTCCCTACTCTGTTGCTTTAATATAATTGCATTTAAAGCATTCCTGATACATCTGTCCTTTTTTCTTTTTTAAGATTTTATTTATTTCTTTGAGAGAGTGAGTGAGCATGAGTGGGGTGAGGGCCAGAGGGAGAAGCAGACCCCCCGACGAGCTGGGAGCCCGATGCGGGACTCGTTCCGGGAATTCTGGGATCATGACCTGAGCCGAAGGCAGCTGCTTAAGTGACTGAGCCACCCAGGCGGCCCCTGATACATCTGTTCTATTCACAACTGTTTACCCCCCTGCTGCTCCCTCCTGTCCCAGGCCAAGTGCAGTGGCTCTGGAAATGCACACACTGACATCAGGAAGTCAGAGTCTTGGGAGGCTGGCTGAGTGTTGGTTCCCTTCCCCCAAACACAGGAAGGCAGAAAGCAGAACATATTATTGGATT
>JAPYYJ010002697.1:0-12442 GCA_028533885.1 Nasua narica | reverse complement strand
ACGTAGCCGTAGAAGGAGTTTAGGATGCACTTGTGCGCCAGCTGCAGGGAGTCGTACAGGACCTCCATGTTCCTGCAGCGCTTCACCTCGGCCGCGTCCCCCAGCTCCATGGCCGCTGAGAGCTTCTTTTTCCACACCTGGGGACCACACAGACACTGGTCACCTCCTGGGCTCTTCCACTTCACATTCCATGTCGTCACTGTCCAACGTTTTAAGAGTTTGAAAATTCCAAGTCTGGAGAACACTTCGCAAACACGTACAAGGGAGGAGCACGGACATGCGCAGAAACACCACTGCTGGGCCTCGGTCCCGTTCCCTTATCCCGCTCTCCGGACGGGCTCAGCCAGCAGAAAGGGGCAGACGCCAGGGCCCGACCCCCTGAGGACTCCAGCACACAAGTCCTAGGAGTCAAAGCAGTTTACACAACCACAACACTACTGCTGCCCCCGAGAAACTGAACAAGGGTGCGGGCCCCACACGCCCTTCCAGGACCCCACAAGCCGCAGCCCCGCGGCCAGGCCCGAGCCACACGCGGGGCTTCCACGTGCCCTGAGCGAAGGGCAACCCAGCACTGCCCGGTACGAGGCCGATGTCCTGAAAGGAGTTCTGAACACAGAGGAGCTTTTTTATTTCTTGTGAGACCAAGAACGAGGACACAATAGTACAGCTACCCACCTGGACAACTCAGACTTGGGACGACGTCAGCCTCCCGGGACGGAACCCGGAACCCCACAGTGAGCGAGGGAAACAAATGAACCCCAAGTCCGAGACCAGCAACAGAGGAAGGGGCTTCGTGCCACCCGCCAGGCCCAGGGGCCCCCGATATGCGTCCTGCTATCTGGCGGACGCTGACCTAGCGCGGGGGACGAGCTGAGCTCCAGCGCTTCTCCAGCCGCAGGACTCGGGAACCACTCGCGGGCAGAGAGCGAGAGCACGATGAGAAGACAACATCTCAGGACTACAACTGCCTCATGAGCCTGTGGACGGACCGACACCTGCTTATCGGATCCCGTACCACGTGCTGGAAGAAGACGGACACGATAAAACGAAGGACCTTGGGCTACTCTAAACAGTCGTACTGGAAATGTTCCCTTCGCCGTGGTGGTCATTACAGAACGGTGTGTTTTTGTCACAATCCACAGGTGAAAGGGTGACCAGCACAGGTACCCGGGGGCACCTGAACTCGCTCGTGCCCCAGCTGCACGACTGTCCCTGCTCGCTAACTTGGACGCTGTCACACGGCCAAACACTGGATGCTTCCCTTTCCGGTTGAGAACATGTCACCTCCACTCCCCTGGCTGACGCACGGCAGCACCTAGAGGAGCACCCGGCATCGAACACACAATAAACATCTGCAACGAAAGCAACGCTCTCTAGAATCTGAATCAGACCAGAAGCCATGAGTGGTGAATGCTAGTCCTGGGGGCGGGGGTGGGGGGACCAGAACCCAGACCCACCAGTGCCAGCCCCGGGGGGCACATGGTGACACCCGGCCTTCACAGCCACAGGCCGCACCTCCTGAGAAGCTGGGCCCAAAAGCCAAGGCTGGAGGACATCACCCCCAGGACGAGGGTGAGACCTACGCTGGCAGATCAGCTCTACCTGCTTCACTGCGATGAAGCAAGTCTGCTCTAGCAGGAACTGTAGGGTGACGTCCGTGATGGGACTGGCTGTCCCCAGGCCAAGACGTCCCAGGGCAAGGAGCCAGCCCTGTCACCCTGCGTCTCTGTGACCAGACTGAAGGTCACGAGAGCTCCTCGAGGGGCCCCCTAGTGAGAGCAACTGACAGAGAGCCACAGGGAAGACCATAAATACTTCATTAAACTCCCCATCCAATGTGAGAAGAAAACTTCTTTGAAGGCTTGATATTTAAAGAATGAGACAACTGAGACATTTACTGAATGCCTACTATGTGCCAGCTACTTTGTTAGCCTCTGAAGAACGAGATGGACACACTCACCAGTTTAAGGGCTTGTCCGATGAGACAGAGAAGCAAGAAACTTAAAAGTTACTTAATTGAAACAAAATGAGACGGCACCGCAGCTCCTCCAAAGACTGAAGGTAGAATCATAGAATCACCGTAAGACCCAGCAATGCCACTTCGGGCACACACTCCAAGGAACTGAAAGCAGTGACCTGAAGACACATCTGCAACCCACATTCACAGCAGCCAAGACGTGGACGCGACCCAGCCCCCGAGGACCGACGAAGGATGAGCAGAATGCAGGGCATACACACAGTGGGCTACCGTCCAACCTCGGAAGGAAGGGACCTCTGACCCCGGGCACAGTGTGGATGAGGCTCGAGGCCTCAATGCTGAGGGCAGTGAGCCAGGCGTAATCACGCACTGCGTGATCCCACCTACTGCGGGCCCCGCAGGAGTTAAACCCTGAGACAGAAGGCAGGATGGGGGGCTTACTGTTACATGGAGCAGGGTGTCAGTACCGTCAGACGAAGAGCTCTGGAGAGGGATGGGGGGGTGGCCACACAACTGGGGAATGTCCCCAACGCCGCAGGACTGGGTTGAGTTCTATGTTAGATCTATTTTACCATAATAAAAAAAAACAGTAAAAAAGGTAGTAATAATAAAACGTGATGACAAGAGTCTATCAGAGCGGGGACCTTATTGAGTCCGGCAGTGAAAGAAGGACTTCCAGAAGAAAGAACCCCATTCGCTCGAGTATAAAAGCACCATCTGTTAGATCACCGAGGTGCTGCTGTGTGGCTTCCCGGAGCCTGCTGGATGAAACGGTTTGTGAACCGGCCTCCCAGTCCCCCGGTCACAGGCGGGCGAACTGAAGGGCCACATCGTACGGCCTGTTTCTGCCCCAGCCGCTCACTCCGGCCACAGGTGGACGCAGCTCAGTTCCAGTGAAATTGTATTTGTAAAAATGGCTCAACCAGCCATGGTGTGCTGACTTCTGCTCTAAATAAATCCTGCAAAAGCAATCATTCAGAACGGTTCCAAGGCCTCAGACCTTTAATCCTTCAAAGCTAAAAACAAGTGCGCGCTCACTACCGTGCAAACGCCCAGAGGGCAGGAGCCCCACATCCGTGCCGGGGAGGTCGCCACCGTCCAGACAGCACCAAGCGAGGATTCTCAGCTCAGAAACGGGACTCTGTTCGGACCTCACGAAGGGCACACCCACCTTGTGGAGACCCTTGAACTCATAGCGCCTGTCTCGGAAGGCGCGCACCGTGTCCACGTAGAAGGAGTTCTCCCGCTGGCAGATGGTGGTGAGACGCTCCTCCACCCGGGTCACGTGGATCTTCTTGTACGCCTTCCGGCAGTAATCTGAGGCGCAGTGGGGAGCAGGGGCCACGAGGGATGCCACGGTGAGTGGCCGGCCCTCCTGGACAGAGCCCGAGGGAGCCGGGAAACAATGGGCGCCAACGAGGGCAGCTTTCTAGGCTAACACGAAGGAGCAGAGAGGCCCGGAAGATCCGTGCTGGTTTCTCCTATCGAAGGGAGGACAGCTCCAGGGTGACTGAGCCCAATTCCCCAAGAGCGCAGGAAGAAGAAAGCGCCCATCACCCGAAGAAGAAAAAGAGCAAGGCTGCGGGAAGCAGCAGCTCGCCGTGACCCCATCTAGTGCAACACCCAGTCTGACCGAGGCTGTGACGCGCCGGCGCAGCCCCACAAAGACCCAAGTCAGAGGAGGCCCCGGGTCCGGACACCGCTCACCTGACAGCCTCCGCTTCTCGTATTTAGCCTGTTCCTCGCGGGACAGCTCGTGAAAGGCCCGGGCTGGGCCCTCTGCGGTCAACGGAGGGAACTTCTCGGACTCCAGCTGGTGTTGGATCCGGTGGTACTCGCTGCGGCTGGCTGGCACTAGGAGGGCGACAGAGGAGAGGCCGTGCCAGGGCCCCGCGCGCCTGCTCCCCGCCCCGCCACCCTGCCCCTGCCCCGGGGCCGCACTCACTGAACTCGCCCCTCCACTGCCAGGCCATCTTCCTCTGGCAGTCGGCTCCCGGCTTGTTGAAGTCACAGGCAGCGCAGGTGGCCTCGTCCACCACGGCGGAGGGCTGCGGCGGGGCGGGAGGGGTCAGTCAGGGCCCGGGCAGAAAGAGCCCAACTGTGGTGTGCGAATCCGTCTCACCTGCAGGCGGTTCGTCAGGATGATGTTGGGGTACATGGCCCCCACGTCCAGGTGGTAGATAAGGGGACACTCTATTCTGTTCGGAACATCTTTCAGGGAGGTGAGCTTGGCCTTAATCTGATCACACACCTAGGAGAAAGGACAAAGGACTGACGACCAAGACGAAAGCTAGAGACTGTAGAGACGGTCACAAAGCGAGCACTGCGGATCCCCGAAGGACGGCAGACGATGGTCACCAACACCTGGAGGTACAGGAGCCTCGTAAGACAGAGCCCTGAGGAGGACAGCATCTCGGGGAGCAGCAGTCTCTACCCCAGGGGACCTGCTGGGGCTCGGAGATGGGAGACCATCTGCAGCCTTGCCGGCGGGGCCGTCTGCAGTGACGGCCCTCTTCCTGGTACTGTCCGCGGTGAGGGCATGGGGCACCCCGGCCTCAGCCACCCCTCACCTGACAGATGAGGAGGCTCGAGAGGCTAGCAGGGGCTCGAGCACAGGCCCCCCCAAACGCTACACTCTGAACCTCCACGCTTCACGGTCTCTGACATTGCTCTATAAACCAAAGAATCAGATTTGTTCCCCGTCAGAGGTTGAGCTGTTAGCCAAGACACCCCTCCTGTACCCAAACACCCCGATATCCTGCACGAAACATGAGAACTATACCTGTGAACACAGAACTGAGCTTCTGAGGTACCCTCAGAGGGCAAAAGCAAGAAGCGGACTCCGAACCAGAGCAGTGAGCTGATCGGTGAGGCCTGGCACAGGCTGGGCCGGGCGTCGGGGCCCCAGGACCGCTGCCCAGCTGCACCGACTCATAAAACTCAACCAGCCAAGGGAAAAGGCACGTGGGCCGGAGGCGAGAGGAGGTCAGGCTCGAGCTGGGACGAGCTTGACTCTCCCAGCATCAAACCAGGACGTGCAGAGACCCAGCGCCCGGGGCTTCGGCCGGGGCGGTCACGTGGCTCCTGTGCCCACACACACCCCAACCACAGACTCCCAGAAGGCAGGCAGGCGCCCCGTGTGAACCCGTGCTTGCACAAGTGAGTGAGGTTCACAAGGCGCGGCTGTGCAAGGAAGGTGAGAACTCGAGCCCCGAGTTCCCAGCTTCACCCACAGGTGTTTCCGAGGCCGGCCGGGCCCGCGGCATGAGCGCCCCACACACTTCTCATGCCTCCTCGGCGCGAGGCAACCTGCACACAACAGGGCGACGACAAAGAAGCCCAAACTAAAGGCACGCCCTTGGAGACTACCTCCGTGAAAGGGTAAGCTGAAACATGTCTGCCCACCAGAAGCACATCTCTGCTGGTCTCCTGCCGGGGAGAGTCTTCCCCAAGCACCCGGCACCACGGGTTGGTCCCTCCAACAAGTCTGTGGTCTGGGAACCCTCCAGCCAAAGAACCACATGACAAGGGACCCCAGGCCAGAAGCCACATCAAAGTACTGACAGGCCCTGACAGGCCACCTGATTCGCCTGACTGAGTATAAATTCACATTCCAGGGACTCCTGGGTGGCTCAGTTGGTTGAGCGGCTGCCTTTGGCTCAGGTCATGATCCCAGCATCTTGGGATCGAGTCCCGTATCGGGCTCCTTGCTCCACAGGGAACCTGCTCCTCTCTCTGCCTCTGCCTGCCTCTCTGCCTGCTTGTGTTCTCTCTCTGTTAAATAAATAAATAAAATCTTTAAAAAAAAAAAAATTCACATTCCAAACCACCGAGCATGAGAAGGAACACCCTCTGACCCCCATGACCGAAGCAGACTCAGTAGGAGGAGGTCCCGAGAACTGGAGAGAATACATCTTCTAGAGTAAACGTGGGAAAACGAGCATAAATAAAAACACTGAAGACTGAAACTCTAAAACAAAGAATCCAGTTTAAAAAAAAATATGAAGCATATCAGAAAAAGAACCAACAGAGCCTTCAGAAATGAAAATATTACCCTAAAAAGTAAGTAAGAAGTCACTGCAATTACATAAGGCTAAAGCTAACTGGCTTCTGATGGTTGTGTCTTTTTTTTTTTTTTTTGATAGTCATGTGTTCTTATCCATTCCCCAAAATTTAACACTGAGTTAAATCAGAGCACAGATACGGACTTAACCGTAAAGTTCATTCTGCACAAAACATACACAATACCAAGGAACGAACCCCCAAATCCGAGAACGAGTATATATACACAAGTTAATCTAATAACTCAGCAAACCCCTATAAAGGGCCAGATAATAAATACTCCAGGTTTTATGACTACACATTCTGTCACATGGTTTTGTTATATATATAACGTTTTAAAAACCATAAAAACCATTTTTAGCTTGCTGGCTGTGTGGGTGATAGTTTGCCCACCTCCGCTTTAGACCCTTAGGAGTAAACGGAAACACAGCTAAATGGACACAAGACTAACCACAAGAGTGGTCATCTTTTTAATGAAGTATGTTAAATTTGGTAGTCCTGTGAGAAAAATCACTTGAACACAAAATTGCCCTTAGTATTAAAAAACCCTTTGAAACCCTCCAAAGGGGCACCTGGGTGGCTCAGGTGGTTGAGCGACTGCCTTTGCTCAGGTCATGACCCCAGAGTACGGGGATCGAGTCCCGCATCGGGCTCCCTGCTCGGTGGGAAGTCTGCTTCTCCCTCTGACCCCTCCCCTCTCATGCTCTCTCTCTCTCATTCTCCCTAATAAATAAAATTTTTAAAAAGTAAATAAAAATATAAGTAAAAGGCCCCAAAGAAGCCAGGATAAAAGCCACCCAGACCCTGTAAGAAACCACGACTGAAGGGAGCATAGAAGAGAACACGGCAGGAGCGCTGAAACCTCTGTCTCTAACTGAATCCTGGGCAAAAGCATCGTCAGAACTCCCCACTTCTCCACCGTGACGCACGTTCTGCAGTGCTACTCCTGAGGGAGAGGAAGGGAAGGAGGCAAAGTTCCCAGAGGACACGCCCCGCGCCGCCATGACCCCCGGCTGGCGCCTCCCGTCAGCATCATGGGGACAGGATGGCCCCTTGGAAACAAAGCAATGAGCCTGTTGCCCTTTTCCTCAGGACGCCGGGCTGCCCTTTAGAACATTCCGGAGACCACGTGGGCCGCACTCCCCGTCCCCCGGGAGCCCGACATCTGGAGGCCTCCGCTCAGCACACCTTGGTCTCGCTCACGCTGCCCCTTCTCCAACTGGAAAGCACGGTCTGTCCCTTCTGAGGCGCTGACTCGCGCTTGGTCTGGGGCCTGGACGCGCCTCCCAGGTTGTCGTCGGGAGTCCCCGAGCCGTGCGGCGGCTGGAGCGGACAACGGCTGCCTGGCACTGCCCAGCTTGCAGACGACACAAACACACTCCTACTGCGATTCGGCTTGGGAGTCTGTTATGAGAACTGTCTTAAAATCGATCCTAAAACTGGAGATGAGTAGCTGAAGCCGCAGCGCTGAGCAGGGCCAGGTCCAAACGAGACGGGACGAGCAGGCTGGGGGGCCCAGGGCCTGCAGGCACGGGGCACGCTGGCGGCGGGGCTTAGACTAGGTACTACTCTGTCACCTGGAGGAACGGACTCTCAGGACCTCGAACGTCTCCTCAACGACAAAACATGAAAAGCAACAGCTCCTCGCTGCCTATGAAATCAAGTCCAAATGAACTGGGGTCCAGACCCAGCACTGCAGCCTGGCCCACAGCCGCCCAGCACGATGTTCCGAGTCAGGTCAAGGCCCTCCGCCTCCTGCTGACGTTCTCCTACCTCCCTCGGTCGGGTCATTCACTGTGACCGCAACCCTGTCCTGCCCCCGGCCCCCCAACCAGACCAGCACCTGTGTCCTCCGTCTCAGGGCCCAAGGACCAGCACCCGGCAGGGGACAAACAGACTACGGGAAGAAGCGATCTCCAAAGCAGGGCACGTGACGGAGGCTTCTCCTGGCCCCTGGAGCGTTACCTCTTGGAAGTTGGTGACCTGCTCCATGGGCACCTTCTCCTCTTCCTCGATGGCATGACGCATGGTCTTCTCCACCCGCTGCAGCAGGAAGTCAAAGGCAGCAGGATTCTAGCACAGACAACCGAGAGCACACGAGTGAGACGGGAAATGCCCTTGCACCAGCCGACCGGCCTCAGGCGGGACGGGACGCTCCAGAGAACGCCCCAGAGGGGCCGCGTGCCAACCTGTCAAGGGCAGGCCAAACACGGGAGGTCTGATGAGGGGGCCACAGAGCAAGAGAGCGGGGAGGGCTTTACCGCAGCCCTCGCGGCTTCTGGGTCCCACCAAGCATTGGGCAGGAAGACCAGGGAGGGGCTCACCATCCTGAACCGGCAGGGGATGTCACTGCGAAACACGCCTGACTCGAGGGCCTCCACGTGGCCACCCACATAGGTCTCGGAGTCCAGCACGTGACCGTCATCCGTCAGCTTGTTGAACTCCTGCTCCTGCTTGTTGGGGAAGATGATGTTGGCGTGGAAGGCCTGCACCATCAGTAAGGCCTCACACAGCGTCCCGGAGCCCTTCCGCAGCACCTACGGGGGAAAGCAGGCTTCAGACCCGCGCTAAAATCCCGCAGCCGCGTCCACGTCGGCGGCCTGGGACCGGCACCCTCGGCAGCGTGCAGAGGCCACGGGGCTCACGGGGTCAGGACAGGCACTGACCTCATCGGGCTCCATGGGGATAATGGTGCAGAGCGCGAATATAAAGGGGTGCACATACTTCATGTACAGGTAGTACGTGGCCACTGCGTCTGACACCGAGTACGTGGCCAGAGTCTGAGGAGAGAACATCCGAGAGTAAGACCAACGAGGAGCCACGGGGGCACCACATCAAGCGGAAAGGGAGCAGAGTGAGGAGATGCACATGCCTGGGGCTGCTCGGTGGCCATCCGGCACATGTCCTCGGGGTCCAGCTCCACAGGGTCATAGCCCAGCTTGGCTTTGGCAGCCGCCTTGAGGTTGTGGCTGCCCACAGGAAGGTAACTGTCCCTCTTCACCCACCTGACAACAAGAGCAAAGGTCAGAGAGGACTCAGAGACGGAGCCCGAGAACCAGGAGAGGTGGCAAAGTGGGACACACCCCAGAAAGATGCGGTCCTGACGGCACCCCAAAGATCTCCACCGAGACCCCACAGGGAGCAGACCCCTCGTGAAGCCTTTCATGATCCAGTCAACCTTGCGGATGTGCCCACAAACATGAGGAAATGCCAGGGCCGGTCCTCCGAGGCCCAGGGCCTTCCCTTCCTCCCTCACAGAGAAAGATGAGCAGGTGGGAGCCCGCGCCCTTGGCCTCCCTCCAACCCACCAGCTCGTCCTGTGGGTGCTTCTGGTTTGCGAGGCTCTCCCCCTCCCTCAGATCCTATTTCTGAACTCCTATTCTCTCCTCACACAGTCCCTGCCGTGTGGAAACTGGAAGCACCCTGTGCCCCTCGCCCCGGGCCCGACTCAACGTCCTCCCGACTCAGTCCTGTGGCAGACATGGTGTCCCCGGCACCTGCTGCCCCTCATGACTGCATCTAGCCTCACCTCCCTCCGCCTCCACACTGCTGCCGTCCTCCTCCCCAGAAATGCCCCCTCTGACCTCCCAGTACGCCGCCTCCTCTGAGGGCCCCGCCTGTCCTTTTACTTCTCACCGGGCCCCATGTGAATGGGCTTCCGCCTCGAAGCTGAGCCCTCGTCCCCCAGAGGCCCACCCCAAACCCTAAGCACCAACATTCCCTGTGCCTCACGTGCCGCTAGCCCCCCGGCCATGGATCCCCAAGTTCACCCCCTTCAATCCCATCCTCATTATGACTCGGCCTACCCCTTCTGACCCACACACCGTAATGCCAGGGCTCCAGAGAAAACAGATCAAGTGTGTCAATGGCTCCCCAAAATCCACCTCCCCACAGGGTACAGGAGGCCCACAAGGCCTCCTTTCTGTCCAGCCTTCCCTCTCAGCACCCTGAGCCCCCTCGAATGCCTTTCTCCAGGCTGGACACCCCTGGCTGCAGAACCCCCACCTTTGTGGGGGGCTCCCACAGCACCGGGACCTCACCCCACCTGGCCTTTCTGCTCTGGCTTCCCCACCAGGTCTGACACTAACACAGCTGTTCGTAGAAGGAATAATAGCCCGTGATGAAAGACAGCACACCCCGAGACCCAGCCAGAGCCGCACCCACTGTCCTCGAAGGTAATGGGAGCTGCTTCTCAGAAGCCACCCTCCCCCCTCAAAAGGCAGTGAACAGGACCAGGGTGTGGGAGAAGGGAGCTCTGGGCCCCAGCCCCAGAAAGCCCCCCTGCTGCAGCGCAGCGAGCTGTGGGGCCTACCTGAGACAGTCCATGTGGATGCACTGGGACGCCTTGTACTCCCCCTGGCTGTCCTTCTGGAACCCGATCTCCTGGTACATGTTCAGTCCGTGGACCGCCGCCCTGGCCTCCACGAACGGCCTAGGGAGGGGGGCACATGGACGGGCACACAGGCAGTCGTCCTCTGGTTCCCTCGGAGACAGGAAAATCGCCCCCAGCAGATCCCCAGGCAGACCCAGGAACCCCCAGCCCCATTTCTCCTCAAATGGGGCGAGGGGCCTCTCGGGTCCCCACGCGGGCCTTCCTACCTGTCCTTCCTCTCCCAAACGCTTCCCTTCCGTCCTAACCGTTCGTAACTGAGCACATTCACGCCGCCGTGCGACATGTCCTCCCAAATACATTTTAGTTACCCACGAGTAAGACGTCAGACTCACCAGTCAAAAAAGTCCCCGTTGTAGGTGACCATGACGGTGGGTTTGGTCTCCTGGACGTGTTCAAACCACCTCTGGATTAGATGAACCTAAATCCAACGAGGCTTGGCTGTCAGAGGATTTGTTTCCCTTCGAGCTATTACCTGACACCGCTGCCGAAGCTGAGGAAGGGCAGGGCCCGCGAGTCGCCGTTTCATTCCCATAGCGGCCCCCCACCTCCAGCGTGACCGAGGACCACGCCGCTGAACACCCCATTCAGCACGCTGCCGCTCTGATTACGGGAGCGCCGAGTCCTCCTGCCCTCGTTTCCCCCCAAATACCAGGCAGTTTCGCAAAGGACACCTCTTTTTCTTTTAAAAATGTTATTTTATTTAGGAGCGAGCTAGAGAGAGAGAGCACGAATGAGGGGGAGCAGAGGGAGAGGGAGAAGCAGGCTCCCACTGAGCAGGGAGCCTGACCCGGGGCTCAATCCCAGAACCCTGGAATCATGATCGGAGCCGAAGGCAGATGCCTTATTAACGACTGAGCCCCCCAGGCGCCCCACCAAGGGTTACCTCTTTACCTCATCGGGTTCATTGAAGACACAAAAAGGTCCTTCATACTCTGGCTTGGGGGTGAACTCGAAATCTTCAACATCTTCTGAAACGATCTCCCTGTTGGTGATGAGGTAGCCCTGGGAAGTGCGTGAGCCATCAGCACGAGTTAGGACACACAAAGCCAGAACACACCTCTTCGCTCTTGGCCCAGAAGCTCCGGCTGCAGGAATCTGCAGCAATGGGAAGGCACCCCAGCTCTCCCAAGAAGAGCCCCGAATGTCTCACTTTCCTGGACTCAACTCACTAATTTTTCACCCAAAATATACTAAGCATAGGATGGATGCTGCTCTGATTTAGGGACTAGACAAGGTTCCTGCTCCTATGAAACGTACATCCCAAAAGGTACCACTTACCTGACCATCAATCATATAGGAAATCATCATAATCTGGTCGGTCTCAGCATCGGGGAACTTGAGAGGCAGTTTGGTGGTCTCAATGTCAAATGCCAAAACCACAGGGTCCTGCAGGGACGCAATGTCTCGGTAAGTTGGACAGAAACCAAGCCAAGCTCTAGAGATCCCAAAGGTCTCCTCAACACCCCCAACCCCCAGCTCCAGCTGCTAAAGGAGTCCAGCTGCCACAGGGAGAGGTTCCAAAAGAAGTGAGATGGGCATTTTGGAGTTGACTGAGCTATATCAAGAGTGCCGTGATCCAGGACACCTGGGTGGCTCAGTTGGTTAAGCTGCTGCCTTTGGCTCGGGTCATGATCCCAGGGTCCTCGGATCGAGTCCCGCATCGGGCTCCTTGCTCAGCGGGGAGCCTGCTTCTCCCTCTGCCTCTGCCTGCCACTCTGACTGCTTGTGCTCTCCCTCTCTCTCTCTCTCTCTGACAAATAAATAAAATTTAAAAAAAAAAAAAAAAAAAAAGAGTGCCGTGATCTGGGGGCGCCTGGGGGGCTCAGTGGGTTAAGGCCTCTGCCTTCGGCTTAGGTCGTGATCTCAGGGTCCTGGGATCAAGCCCCGCATCGGGCTCTCTGCTCAGCGGGGAGCCTGCTTCCCCTTCTCTCTCTGTCTGCCTCTCTGCCTGCTTGTGATCTCTTTCCTCTCTGTCAAATAAATAAATAAAATCTTAAAAAAATAAACAA
>JAPYYJ010002696.1:0-12443 GCA_028533885.1 Nasua narica | reverse complement strand
TTCTTTATAGATTTTGGATACTAACCCTTTATCTGATATGTCATTTGTGAATATCTTCTCCCATTCTGTCAGTTGTCTTTTGGTTCTGTTGACAGTTTCCTTTGCTGTGCAAAAGCTTTTGATCTTGATGAAGTCCCAGTGGTTCATTTTTGCCCTTGCTTCCCTTGCCTTTGGAGATGTTTGTAGGAAGAAGTTGCTGTGGCTGAGGTCGAAGAGGTTGTTGCCTAGCAAGTGTATTTCTTGATGTCTCTGCATGTCCGTCACAATTAGGCTGGGGAAATGCTGCATGCAGTCCTCACTTGAGGATCTAGACTGAGAGAGTAGCCACCATCTAGAACTTTCTCCTCGTGGCAGAAGGAAGAGGGAATGCAGCAAATTGTGTATTGGCTTTTAAAGTTTCCACCCACGTATGACAGACTTCACTTCTGCTTACATTTCTTTGTCCGTTTCAAAGTCCTGGTAATGTAGTGCAAAGCTTATTCTGCTTCGTCATTGGAAGACAGGCTTGAGGGAACAAAGCAGGAGAGCAGGACCAAACCCTTAGGCTGAGTGCCAGGGTGTGGGCTCTGGGCTTGCCAACCCCTCTCAGGTCTTGGATAAACTATTACTTTTTTTTTTTTTTTTTTTGCAGCAGGAAAATAGCAGTTGGGAGAAATGCTGGTCAAAGGCATATGTGCCTCTAAATTCAAGGAAGGTCAGAAATAAATTAGAAGTGTCCTCATGTGACACATTCCTTAAAGTGTAGGCTAAATTACAGCTTCAGACTAATTAGTGAGGAAATCCCCCAAGAGCGAAAGATTGAGTATTAGTAATGGGATTACATGTCCTCTCGCTTGTGCTTGGGGGAAAACTTGCATAAAGTATCTTCATTAATCACAGCCCTAATGGCTTTTACTTTTACCATCAACCAACCATCAGGATCAAAAACATTTTACTAAGCAACTTTCCGAGTGTGGAACTGCTTTACAGGGGAGTCAAACCCTATGCTTTTTAGGAGTTTATAATCACGTGGATGGAAGCTGAACAAATACTTAGAAGAACACGAAGGTGAATATTGACATCTGGGAGCCAGTGAAATCAATAGAGAAGGGATCATGACCAGTATTTAGAAAGGACAATTTAGTTCATCGTTGTGTTTGCCATCCACAGTGTGGGCACCGGGGTATGCGCTCTCACTCCCTAGGACATCGTGATCACTGGGAAGGCAGTACAAGTCACATGGCTTCCGTGTGATGTGGTTAGTAAGAAACAGCGATCAATTTAGTGATCAGTTCCCAGGAGGGAAGATCAGCTTCTGGGAGCTCACTTAAGAAGGCGGGAGATGGCTCAGCGAACTCCTTATGAGAAGGAAGGGGCTATTTTAGGCCAAGCCGTGGACTCCAGAGTAAATATAGGGCAGAAGTCATTGCCCTTGTGTACTTCCAGGGCTCTATGTATAACCGTCAATATCCAAAAGATTCAGAGAGGAAGATATCTCCTACTAGAGATGAATAGGATATAATATTCATTTCTCTTTTGAAGTAGGCAAGGTATAAGTAACACATAAAATAATGCAATATTTTAATATAACATTTAGAAAACTTGAGGAGACACGATATATCATGCAGATATATCATGCAGTTAAATGAGGACAGGAGAGGGGGAAAGAGGGAAAGCAGCTTGGGGCAACAGCTGAAGCCCAAGAGTGAGGCTAGATCTGAAGCCCACGGAAAGTTTTCAGCCCCTTTGACCTAAGAGGTGGGGGCCATGATGAAAGGAGGAGGGGTAGTCCTCTGCCCTGCTGGGGTGTGGGTTGTGGCTAGAGGCTGAACACGAATCAGAGAGGAAGTTGTTCACGGCTTTATCCTTAGTGCCTGGTGTACAGAACTCACCAATAAATATGCGCTGGAATGAACGAACGCATGCAATAGCTTCTCTTACAATTGTACCAGGGACCCGGTATTGATCTCTGTCTCTGCAAATACGCAGGGGACGCCTGGTTATACTGAGTAAGTGTGAGTCTGAAGAGGTGGTCAGGGCAGACTCAGTGTCCAAGATTCAGCTCGGCTCAACACAGACGTCCTAGGGCCTGTGGGGCCAAGGTAGGCGGTGCCAGACCTGGGTCAGCGCTCCCAGGAAGTCAATGTGCCCCAGATGCAGTGCCCCGCTTGCAGGCCGTTCTGCCTGCTCCGGGTTCCATTCCTGGAAACATTTGGCCCCTCTTCCCTGAGAGCCCCCAGACTGATTCCAGTTCCCTACAGCAGGGCTGGCTGCCTCCCAGTCACCTCTGCTCAACTCCCCGCTGCTCAAGGCAGCTTCAGCGGCCTGGCCTTCATGGACTCTTCCTCCTTCATCAGGGTCTTGATGGCCTCACTCTTTCCCTGCCTTCGGCTCTCCTGATGTCAGACCCAGCTCAGAGGTGATTCCAGTTCCTTCAGGGATAAGCTCATGTTACATGTTGTTCATCAAAATCACATTCACATATGAGATTCTGTCTCTAGGAGAAAAGGGCATGGTCCTAGTACACATCTTGGGACGTTCATTCCTTATCACACACCCTTTTAATATGTCCCAGATGGCTCTCCTTATGTCTTGTCCTGCCCTGGGGGTTTTTCCAAGACTTAGAACATAGCCCTTTGCTGAGAATGATAGCAGTAGTATTTGTAATAATGGTTACAGGTGTTGAGCCCTTGATTCTTGCCACACATTGTGTCAGGCAGTTCACTTAATTTTTTCAACAGCTCTGTAAATTACGTATTACCACAATTTTTAAAGAAACTGAGGCTCAGGGAAATTAAATAGTGTCTGCAAGGACTCCTGGCTGGTCAATGGCAAGGAAAAATTTACTTCTGACTTCTCAGGCTGTGACTCCCACCCTAAGTCAGGTCTCTTCCCCTCAGGCCTGGATGATTAAAATAGCTTCTGAAGTGAGCCCGCTGCTAGAAAACACAGCACCTTTGTGTGCATTAGAAAAAGGCTCTCTTTTCTCTGGGTGGATGCAGACCTGTGCCAGGGCACAACTCTTGGCAAGCAGGGCACAGGATGGAATTCAGT
The DNA here is from genome assembly GCA_028533885.1 of Nasua narica. NCBI lineage: Eukaryota > Metazoa > Chordata > Mammalia > Carnivora > Procyonidae > Nasua > Nasua narica. The sequence continues at coordinate 9,410 of JAPYYJ010002696.1, read as the reverse complement.
TCCCAGTGGCTTCCTCTGTCAGGAGAATTTACGCAGTGAACAGCCTGCACAACTGTGCATGGTGACCTCTCCTTGCTGCTGTTTCTCCCCCTTCAAAACATTCTCATCTAGGATGATTTCAAACTATTCAGCAACCAGTAAGGCGTGGGCCCTGACCCATTGGAATGGAAGGCAGCCTGAGTCTAGGATCAGGAGCTACAGGCTTCCTGCTGATCTAGGCATTGACTCTTACTGCTTGATCGGAGGAAATTGGGGAGATTGCTGGGGAAGGGCTAAGGTGGCACTTGGGAGCTCCAGGCAGTGCTATTTACCAACCCAATGGGCAGTATTTTAGATTTTTACAGGCAGCACCTCTCCTAGTGTGTGTGGGCTCGATATTAATCAGCCTGTCCCACTCAGGAACCCTCCACAGGTGGAGATCCAATTCCATTCATCCATAGTGTCTGTATGTTTACCACTTAACAGTCATCAATTTCTACTGACAAGAAGGATCTTGACATAAATGATTATTTCCCAATAGGTTTAAATTTAGGTGTGGTTAGTATCAGAGTCAATTTCAGGCTATTTGTAGACCTGCCTCCAAGGGCCCTCAAGGGGGGCCCTCCTGCTCAAATCTTCCCAAAATATTTTACTCCCTCCTCCTCCCTGCTAACCCCCAACAGGAGGAAACCCAGCCTGGGGCTAAGGCCTCAAGTATCCACTGAGACTTGCAAATGGTCTACAGAGTAGGGCAGATACACAGATGTTAAACCTAGTGATATCAGCACAGAGGTTAAACTTGGTTGCATCTATGTGTCTATCAAGTATTATGTTTTACTTTTTTTCTTACTACTTCTCATTCCAACAGCTAGTCAGACTCTAGATATTTCCTTGATCATGAGGTTTTTTTACTGGGCAGAAAATAAAAGCTGCTTGAACAGCCAGAAGGGAAGGAGAGAAGGGACATGTTTCCAGGGGGTGTGAATGAGGGTGTGGTTGGAGTCTCCCGTCTGTTAGGAAAGTAGCAGGTGGCTGTGCCCTGGGGAGGGGGCCAGGTCTCCGAGGGAGAGGCGTGTCTAGGGAGTCTGCCTCTCTGGGTCTCTCGGCCTCACCTGAAGGGACCATATGGTGTCCCAGTATACCCACTGTGACGCATTGATGGGAGACATCACTGCAGAAGCCCCTGGGACCTTTGCTCAAATCTGGGGACAGGAGCCCCAAGGCTGACTATAGTGAATTTCTGACCAGTTCAGCAGGATAGTGTTTCAGAGCTGAATTTAATGCGGAATTTAAAGAAGCTGAATTTAACAAAAATAGTGGCTTTTTTTTTCACACCTATATTTGTAAACAAAGTTTCATACCTGCCTTAAAGCTCTCTCCAGGCCTCTCTCTTGGATCTCTGACTCTACCACTCTGTCTCTCTTAGCTCATCTCTGTTTTTGTCATTCCTCCCGTGTGGCTGATGTGACAGTGTGGGTCTGGGTGGCCTGCCTCAGAGGGGAGCTAGTCTGTAAGGTGTTGAAGAGCAGGAGGCAAGGAGCCCTTGCGGGGGGCCAGCTCTGCCGTGGTCAGTAGGGGCCCTCGGCCTTCCTGGGTGCCGGGTATGGCTGTGAGACTAAATTCTCCAAGAGCTTCTGAGCAGAAATATCCTGTGTGGTTTTGGGGAAATGACTTGGATTGCCGTGACCTTATTTGTCCTTTTTTCTTTTTTTCGGTCTAGAAGAGGAGCTGGCAAACTTCTTCTGTAAAGCACCTGATAGTATTTTCAGCTCCGTGAGCCATATGATCTCTGTCCAACTACCCTGTTGAACTTTGAAAGCAACTATGGACCACACATACGCAAGTGAGTATGGCTGTCTTCCCATCAGACCTATTCAGCAACACAGGTGGAGGAGCGGATTTGGCTTCCTGGGGGGTGGTTTGCCCAACCCTGGTCTAGGATGCATAGACGGAGGCTAGAGGGGACCATGAGCGGACGTCATGTACCAAGGATGGCAGAAAAGTAGCTAGGAGGAGCCCGATTCCCCAGTTTTCACAGAGCCACCCCGGGAGCCCTCCGGATTTCATTTATGGGAGAGAAAGTTCCGTCTTGCTTAAGCTACTGTCGCTTGCAAATGAGCCTAATCCTGACTGATACACCATTCATGTGTGGTTAAGCCTGCCTCACCAGAGTCGGAGACTGCTGAAGAATGTGGAAGCAGAGCTCCAGCTAGGAACAAGGCACGCGTTTTCCGGGAGTGTGTCTTGTATGCTGTATACCTCCAGGATTTTCTACCCATCTCGATTAACCGTGGCCACAAATAAAACTTCATGATGGGTCTCTGTGTGCTCGAGAAGGCAGTGAGGGGCACGCACAGAGAGCTGACGGAACTGGCTTGCAGTCCGTGCCACCAGCAGATCCTGGGGCTGGCAGGATGCGACATTCCAGTGGGCAGGCTGTCTCTGCCAGCGCCACACACTGGAACCCAGCTGTGACACAAGCTAATGAGATTTACGAGGTGCACATGCAAGTGCACTCAGTTTTAGCGCTGCTTTTTTTTTTTTTTTTTTTTTTGGCTGTTAGTCAGAAGCTGCCCCTGGATCATTACTGTTGGAAAAGCCCTGGGCGCCCTTTACTAATCCTTTCTGGTGTAGGATCTGGGAGTCTCATGAACGCTGAAAGAACGACAGGAGGATAGAAACCTAAAGAGTAGTGGCAAAACCCTGCGACTTGGCTCTGACTCCGAGTGTTCCCTTCCCCACAGCTTCTGGAATGGGGTTGCTGACCCCTTGCTCGGAGCCTTGTTCACTCTTCTTTTGCACCAAGCAATGCTGCGGTGGCTTCTGGGTGCAGACCTCTGCTTTATGGGAGGCATGGGCTTGTGAGTTCTGTAGAGGAGAGAGCAGAATGGTGAAGTCCTTGTGCTTTGTCTTCAAGCACTTAAAGGGTGTGTGTGTGTGTGTATGTGTGTGTGGTGTTTAATGAGCCAGTTGTGGGAAAATTGTTACGTTCATTTTATGAAAGAGGGGAGCAATGAACTACTTTCACACAAGAGAGGTATTGAGTAGGCTAAAGAAGAAAATCTTAGCCTTTAGTGTGTTCAGCCACCACACTGGGAAGCTGACATACCAAATCCCTGATCCGAGCAGGTGCGGTCTGTGATGAGGACTGCAGACTTCAGAATCATACAGAGCCTGATTTGATCCCAACATAGTCTGTCACTTTCTGCTTGGCTTTGGGAATGTTGCTCAACCTCTTTGTGCCTCAGTTCCCCAGTTTACAAGGTGGCTTTGTGATAACTGGGACTCAAGTTCCTTCTAGCTTATTTCTCTGTTACCCTCAGTAGATATTTTCACCTCATGGACCAATATGGCTGCTCTCACTCCGACCACCATGCATGCATCCCAGACCTGGGATTGGCAAACTGCCACCCACAAGCCAAATCCAACCCTCCACTTGTTTAGCTTGGCAGATAATAGTACCCCTGACATGGCAGGGATGCTGTCAGGAATGGATGTGCTAACATTCATAAAGAGTTAGCACAGCATCTTACCCACAGCAAATGCTCAGAAAATATGAAGTGACAGATGAGACCCCACTGGTCCTGTGCAGTTCAGACATTCTGTCTAACTGGGGCAGCTAAACCAACACCTGGTGTCTTTGCTGGGTCGATTGTATGGAGGGCCAGACACCTTCCACAGGAAGACCTTTTTGGTTTTCTTCCTCATGTCTTCAGTTCCTGGATCTCAGGTCAAAACTTCCCCGTGACGATTTCGTTGGTTGGAGCCCTCACCACACACTCACAGGACCCCCAAGGACATCACTTTGTCTCGTTGGCCTCGGCAGCTGCTGTTTGTGGTTTGTGGGATCCTTCAGTTGATGTCCCCACCATGATGTGAGTCCCCGGAGGGTAGGGGCTGTGTCTGTTTCTCTCACCATCATATCCTCAGCAGCCAGCTGAGGGCCTGGCATGTAACAGGTGCTCCGTAAATCTTTGAAAGATGAATAAGTGCATGGAGGTTGTGTCCCTCTGGTTGTGGATATATGAGCACTTCTGTCCTTTCATATCAGTTTACACACCCGTCTCCCTAACACGACTGGTTCTGCCCTTTGCCCCTGGTTTCATATGCCCATGGGGAGGGGGGCTGGTGCCTCAATGAGCTCCAAAACATCTGGTTGTAGAGGCAGGAGGCTGACTGGAGGCTTCCAGAGGGTGGAGGAGTCAAAAGGCTAGGGAGCTGTCAGAGAGCAGGAGAATTTTCTTTAGGGGGGCTGCTGCATGCAAGGCTTGGGGCTAATGAGAATTTCAAAGGATACTTTTAAATGTAACAGAATTCTACCTGCAAGAGCAAGGAGTGGGGTGGGAACTGTTTATGGCTCTAGTTGCTATTCCAGGCTGGTTTCAGAGAGAGCGAGGGCTTGGCGATTTGATTTCTGTTCCTGCACAAAATGGAAAAATCTAATGCGCTAGCAGGCTGGTGGTGACAGCAAGATCACAAAGAAATACTCCCCCCCAGCTCCTTGTGTCGGTTTATTCTAAGGAGAACCGAGGAGCTCAACAGAATGGGACCATTTTTGGCTGACTCGTCCAAAGAGGTAAAAGTCGAGTTTCCACTTTCCTCCTCCGAGAGCAGCCTGGGCGGGGCTTCGTGCATTAGTAAGAGACACGGACAGAATTTCCTGTAGGGAGTAGTGAGAATCCACTTTGAAGTTAAAACCACTAGTATTAGCACTATGTCTTTCATTGTCTTTATAACTGTCGCTTTTGACCACTGTAGTCTTGGGGGAAATTGTGTAGAAGAAAAAAGTAAAACAACCTAAGCAACCCCTTCTCAAAACCGTGGCAAGGGGAGGCAGGGAAGCTGGGAGAATACTCAAGGACATATGGCATTTTACAAAGTTCTGCACCTGCTTTTCTCAGACCAGCTGGCAGACTATTCAGAGAAAAGTACTGGTCTTTCTGGAAATGCTCAGGACTGAGAGCATCTGCAAGAGGGTTGAGAGAAGCTTCCTGGGATTGAACAGCGTGAGAACAAGGAGTGTGCTTTAAGGAGGAGTGTGGAGCTTTGACCCCCTATAAGTTTCGCATACGCCCAAGAAATGGCAGGAGTGACGCCCATCTGCTTTGCACATGAAATCGGTATTTCCATACTAAGTTGCTTTAGAACCAGGTTCCAGGTGCTACTCTGAGATGCAATAGAACAAGAATATTTCTCAGCCCGTCTGAACAGCGGAAACATCAGCTGGGGGGCATTCCGTGCACATCCCTAAGTGGGGCCTCATCTTCTCCAGTTCCCCCAGGCTCAGCATTCAGAGAATTAATTCATTGCATGAGGCTTCCTGGTGGCCTGCCCCTCACCCCTTGGCTGCCCTAGAGCTTACATCCTTGATTCTGGTTCTTCTTGTCTAACCTGAACTTTTGGAATCTAACCTGAAAATGTCTGAAATTTAACAGAAAGCGTGTGAAAAGAATGATGTCTTTGGTCCAATTCGATAGCTATCCTAAAAAGCTGTACCCAGGCATTATTCCTGAGAAACTACATTTAGTTTCTCCCGGAGCACACAAACCTGAAGGGAACAGCCAACTCTGCTGTTTAAAACCATCTTGCTGTACCTTTCGTTGAGTGCAATTGCATTATCTAATGAATAATCAATGCTCAGCTGACACCTGAGGGTCTAAATAATAATTCTGAGCAGAAGTCACTGATTCGTTCTGTTTCTAACCTTTGCCATTGAGCTTATTCTCCTAACCTTGAACCTGTCTCTCGTCTCCAACCTTTACCCCAGTTTCAGTGGACATCCAGAAGACCCAGGGGCCCTGGGAATGCAGTTTAAGAGGGATGGGCCATATGCAAACTCTTGGACCCACCCGTGGCTTTAATCCCTTATTACTTTCAGCTCCTTTATTTTTTCTCTTTTTCTCTCTATTTATTTATTCATTCACTCAACAAATATCTCATTTCCGGGTCTCCGCAGGTGGGCCTGAGTTATGATTTTGGTTACGTCCCTGCTTCCGGGAGTTGGCAGGAGTTGTAGGTCCCAGGATGTGGCTGTAAGTCCCCTCACCTTTGGGCTTTCTGTCTCTGGGTCTCAGATCTTGGAATGGACTGTGTCTCTGACTTCTTAGGGCCTTTAGGTTCAGAGTCAAGGCCTGGCTTTCCTACGTATGGAAAGTCCTTCCATGTGTTTAGCGACACCATGCTGTCCATGGTGGCAAAATCTAGTGGGTAGGTTCTGCACTACAGAAGAGAAGGTCTTTCATCTTTTCACCTCATAGAAGTCTAGCGTGGTGTGTCAGAGCACCTGGAGGGAAAGGACCATATTTTATTCATCTTTCCTTTCCCAGCTTCTGGCAAAAAGCCAAGCATGTAGTAGGAGCTTTCAAAATGAACAGAGTGTGAATGAATATATTTGCTCAAAGTGTCTATCTTACTGCAGGCTCAGTGGGGTCGTATTCCCAGGTGAAGGGAAGCTTCATCGTTCTGGTGCATCATTCAGCCTTCTGAAACGGAGAGAGGACAGGGCTACGCATTGGCTCCCCACGAACGCAGCCTAACTGGCTGTGCCTGGACGTGCACCTAGCCGCGCTTCAGGTCTCCGTTCGCACCAAGTCACGGCTGAGGCACAGATCCTTGCCACAGATGGGAGTTGGCAGGAAGCGACTGTGATTGGATACTGATTAAAAGTTTGGGGACCAAAATGGTCACCGGTGTGGAGTCCTTTCCATTGCATCTGTTCCTGGAACCGGGATTTCACTCGTTGCACAAACTGCATGTGGAATTCTGGTCCGGTGGTTCAGGAAATCATTATGAGCCAAACAGACAACAGTCCCCGCCTTCGTGGAGCATTTCGTAGAGCATTCATGTGGGGGGGGGGGGTGGGACCAGCCAACAAAAGAAATACTCATGGAGTGTATTAGAATGTGACAAGTGCCAGGGAGATGCATGAAGCAGGGAAAGGGGTGAGGATGCAGGGACGGGGACAATTTTAAATAGACAGGGCAGGGAAGTCTAATTGAAAAGGTGACATTTGAGGAGAGCCTCTAAAGTTGGTGGGGGACTGAGCCATGTGGCTTTCTGGGCGAGGAGTACTACAGACGGAGGGAACAGGTGTTGTGAAACCCTTGGTGGCTTGTGCCTGGTGGGTTCACGGAGCAAAGAGACCAGTGTGGCTGGAGGGAAAGGGAGACGGAGCAGGTAGGACCTGTGAGGGACGAGGAGGAGCAAAGCCTTAGCCATGTGTCTCCCCTTTCTCTACACTTGCTAAATTGCTTCAACTTGTTTGAGGGCCTGTGCAGGTCAGTCACCGGGGAATCTGAATCAAAATGTATCAGAAAAGAGGGGTGCCTGTGTGGCTCGTTGGCTGAGCTTTGGACTTTTGGTTTCTGCTCAGGTAGTGATCTCGGAGTCATGGGATCGAGCCCTGAATTGGCTCTGCCGTCAGGGCGGAGTCTGCTTCAGATTCTCCCCCTCTTTCCCTCCCATTCGCGGTCTCTCTCTCTCATAAATAAATAAAATCTTTTTTTAAAAATGTATCAGAAAAGGGGTGCCTGGGTGGCTTGGTGGGTTGGAGCCTCTGCCTTTGGCTCGGGTCGTGGTCCCGGGGTCCTGGGATCAAGCCCCGCATCGGGCTCTCTGCTCGGTGGGGAGTCTGCTTCCCCACCTCTCTCTGCCTGCCTCTCTGCCTACTTGTGATCTCTCTCTTCTCTGTCAAGTAGATGAAAATGAAATCTTTAAAAAAAAATGTATCAGAAAAGAAAAAAAAAGCAGTCACTGGCCTAAGATGGGGTTGGAATGGTGAGATTTCTCAGCTGTGAGTTTGGGCTCTGGGGGTCGGGTCTGGGGAGGAACATAGCATCTGTAAATTCAGTGCCTTGGGCAGTTTAATAAAGGTACTATTTACAAAGATGAAGGTGGAGTGTAGGGAGAAGGGATGGCGCTATGTCCAAGGAGTTAGCAACACCAGGAGCCAATGCCACTGCTAGGCCAGAAAAAGCAGGGGAGGGAGCTGTTATCGGCGCCAGGGAGGATAACTCCGTGGAGAGGTCCACCTAGCAGAGCCATGAACTCTGGTTGAGGAGCTTCAGAGCTGCAGCTCTGGAGGATTTAGAGTGCTCAACAAACCATCAGTGGTGTTGGGAACTGGGCAAATGTCTCCATGTCTGTGGATTTGTTTTCTTCGGTTACAGAGCTGACTTTGAAATTGATGGCATGGCTGATGGGGAATGTTTAAAATTTCATGACTCCAGGTACAGCCCCAAATCCTGAAGATGGCCCACTGGTCTCGTGGAACCCAGCCCCTGCGTGCTTCACTGCATTCACCTTGTGGTCCTCTCCCCTTGTTCCCTGCACCCTAGCCACCTAGAGCCTTATTTCAGGGCCTTGAAGGGCCATGCTCGTTTCCACCTGTTGGTCCTCCCCTCTCATTCCCTCTACCTCCTTCTATAGCCACTCTGCTCCTTAGTTTAGACTCAGCTCCAAGTCACTTCTTCACAGAACCCGGACATTCCGGACAGGGTTGCATTGTGGCTTTTGTTCGCTCCTATCATCTTGGCCATCTCACACTTCTCACAGCTGTAATTAAATCCTTGACTGAATGACTAGGCATCTAATGTCTGCCCCCATTTGACTGTAAGCTCTGACTTGCTGCTGCTCAGTGCCCATGCATAGGAGGCATCCTGTAAATATTTGAGGCAATTGTTGACCAAAAGCTAAAAATGAGTTAGGAGTGGGTGCACACACACTGCACAGGAAAGAAATCAGAAGAAACACAGATTAGAAAGGATACTTGCCCACCCTCCCCCCACCCCAGCCTTTCTTGGTGCGCGGAACAAGGAGCGATTGGAGGCAGGGACAGGAGCTGGTGGAAGGCAGGGAGCAGACACAGGACAAGTGGACCAGTCAATTTCCCAGACACCCGCGGATGATGAAGAGAAGCTGTTGTCAGATGTCTCAACACTGATCTCAGGCTCTCGCTCTCTAGCAAGAAAAAGAAAAATCTAGCCAGGAAATACTAACTGAACAAAGTTTTGAAATGTGAGAGTAGCAACCCTCTTGCTCTGCTGACTGATTTGCAAAGGTCTGGGCTTGAGGCCTGAAGTGGTCACAGGTTCAAGCCAACAGAAATTATTTTAACTGATGTCCCGACATCTGGGGAATTCAAGAGCTGGCAACGCAAAGTGGGCCATTTATAAAATAGTAATAAATAAATAAATAAATAAACAAATAAATAAATGTTTGTAGCTTTCTAGTCGACCAGAACAACAAACTCAAGGCATACTGTTATTAGAATCCACCAGCTCCAAATTATAAATCGGTCAGGAACAGGGAATAAAATGCCAGGATTAAAACTAAAATGTTTATTTCATATTGGCAGATTTATATTTGTGGGAAGGAATGGTCTCTATATATAGGTGGAATGGTCTTCTATAAAGAGGTTACATCTTAAGCAC
>JAPYYJ010002695.1:0-12444 GCA_028533885.1 Nasua narica | reverse complement strand
GGGGGGGGTAGGGTCATGGACATTGGGGAGGGTATGTGCTCTGCAAATGCTGTGAAATGTATAAGCCTGATGATTCACAGACATGTACCCTGGGGCAAATAATACATTATATGTTAATAAATAAATAAATTTAAAAAAAGGAATCAGGGCACTTGGGTGGCTCAGTCAGTTAAGCGGCTGCCTTTGGCGCAGGTCATGATCCCAGAGTCCTGGGATCGAGCCCCACATCGGGTTCCCTGCTCAGCACAGGAGGCTGCTTCTCCCTCTTCCTCTGCCCCTCTCCCTGCTTGTGCTTTCTCTCTCACTCACTCTCTCTCAAATAAATAAATAAAATCTTAAAAAAAAAAAAAAAGAAATCCTAAGGAACACAAAAAATTCCTAGAATTACCAAGTTCACAGGATACAAGGTTGACACCTGAAAATCAATCATATTGCTTGTTATATTAATAGAAATGAACGAATGGAAACTAAATTAAAAACAAAACATTCACAATAGTTTCTCCCTTTAAAAAAGAAATACACAGGTAGAAATCTAATAAAAGATGCATATAATCTGTTTTTGAAACTACAAAGCACTAATGTGAGAAATTAAAGACCTATGCAATGTAAAAAAATTGACATACAAAAATCAGCTGCAATTCTATATACCAACAATCAACTATCTGACAGAGAAATAAAACAATCTCACATATAAGAGCATCAAAAAAAATGCTTAGGAGTAAATTTAACAGAGGAGGTGAAAGATCTATACACTGAAAACTATAGGACACTGATAAGAAACTGGATCTGATACAAATAAATGGAAAGATATTCTGTGTTCGTGAATTGGAAGAACTAATACTGTTAAAATGTCCATACTACCCACAGCCATCTATAGAGTCAATGAAATTGAATTTACCAACATTCCAATAGGATTTTTTTTTTTACAGAAATAGGAAAAAACAATCTTAAAAGACCCTATTTAGCCAAAGCAATCTTGAGAAAAAAGGAAAGAAAGAGGTTTTGCTTCTTTGTGATCAGGATTTTTATTTTTTTAAATATTTTCAAAAGATTTTATTTATTTAATTGACAGAGAGAGAGAGAGATCACAAGTAGGCAGAGATGCAGGCAGAGAGAATGGGGAAGCAGGCTCCCCGCTGAGCAGAGAGCCCAGATGCAGGGCTCGTCTCAGGACCCTGAGATCATGACCTGAGCTGAAGGCAGAGGCTTTATTAACCCACTGAGCCACCCAAGCACTACTGATCAGGATTTTTAAAAGCTTTTTGATTTAAGATAGTTTTAGACTTACAGAAAAGTTGTACAACAAGCACAGACTTCCAGTAAGCCCTCCAACAAGCTTTCCTTAATGAGAACAGCTTACATAATCACAGTACTATTATGGAAACCATTATATTAATGTTAATATAATACTATTAACTAACAGACAGACCTTATTTGACTTATGCCAGTTTTCCTACTAAGTCCCTTTCCTTTTCTGGTACAGAAACCAATTATTGGCCCACAGTGCATTTAGTTGTCAGGTCTCTACAGCCTCCTCCAAAATTTTGCAATCCAATCATGTGTCTGAGAAGTTGCTTTAGAGTCTTTGCTTTTTTTTAACGACCTTAACACTACTGAAGAGTACTGATCACTGGTTTTGTAGGGTGCCCCTCAATTTGATTTCCCTGATGTTTTATAATGATTAGATGAGGAAATACATTGTCAGCAAGAATATCACTGAAGTGATATGCCTTTGTTAATGTATCTCACCAGTGGTGTATAATGTCTCTGTATCTTATTACTGGGACATTAACCTTGATCACCTGGTTAAGAAGGTGTTTGTCAGGTTTCTTTATTTTTCTTTATATTTATATATAAAATATATATTTATACTTAATTTATATTTATATATCTATAATATATATTTATATTTCTCTTTTAAGATTAGTAACTATTTGGTGAGGAAATACTTTGATATTATGCAAATATCCTTTTTCTTCACATACTTTTACCCACTAATTTTAGCATTCATTGATGGTTCTTTTTTCTTTTTTCTTTTTAACAATTTATGTATTTATTGGAGGGAGAAAGAGAGATAGAGTGAGTATGCCTCAGTAGGGAGAGGGCAGAGGGAGAGAATCTTCAAGCAGACTCTCTGTTGCGCTTGATTTTATGACCCATGAGATCATGACTGGAGCCAAAACCAAGAGTTGGACACTTAACCAACTGAGCCACCCAGGTCCCCCATTGATGGTTCTTGCCTGCATCAATTATTACCATGGTATCTGCCTAACAGTGATTTTCCACTTCACTAATTACTTCTCAATTTATAACTGAAATCCTACTATAAGAAGAACTGGTACTTCTCCCCCATTTATTAAAGTATTTATATAAGTATGGATGTATGGATATTTATTTTATTCTACTGATTATAATCCAGCACTATCATTATTTATTTTGCTGCTAAATTGTTCCAGGTTTGGCCAATGGGAGTCCCTCAGGTTGGCTCTTGGTCCCTTTTCACAGGATGATTTTTTTTTAAAACATTTTTTTACTTCTTGTTCTGGGATTAGTTTATATTTTCCCTATCTCAGTTCTAGAATCAGCCAATTATGCAAACAGCCTTGGGTACCTTTTATTGGAGAACGGTATGTGAATTCCAGATCTGGGCACTAGGCATGCTAACTAGTACTGGGTATCATTGTTTCATGCATTTTCAGCAAACAGAGCCAGGAAATATATGTATGCATACTAACACTTGCATAAATCCCGTCTATATTTTTGTATCTATCTTTATATATATTAAGAACCATGAGTTCATATTGACACCTCTGATTCCAACAGAAAGCCATAGGATTTACTCTAGCCTTCTCACTTTTCCTTGTTTGTAACTTCTCTCTCTGATAGTGAGAAATTTTGGTCTCATCATCTTAAATATATCTGCTTATTTGTTCAATTCCAGTATATAAATAAAGTAGTTTCAGAATAAACCATAGCTCTTAAACAAATTTATTTACTAGAAGGAAAATGGGGATGGGGTAGTAGGCATGGGGGGATGACACATCTCTGAGCATACCTTTCTGTATAGCTGACATATATAACCATGAAAGTGTTTCCCATTCACACAAAAATAATTTAAGTCACTCAGCAATGGACAATGAAATACAAGCGATGACAAATGAACCTAACTATATCATACATGAGTTATATAACACATTGAAGGGGATGGGAAAGACAAGAAATAACCTAAGTAACTTTGGAAAACAACAATTTGAATATAATATACATATACTATAAACTATATATATATAGTATATATATGTATTATAGTATATATATAGTATAGCATATATATAGTATAGTATATAGTATACTATATATAGTATAGTGCGCGTGTGTGTGTGTATATATATATATATATACTATAAAGCTAATGACAAAAAGAACTATACATATTGTGATTGAGGTAGCAAGTTTGTTTGACCAGGATTTCAAAGAGAACAGAGTGTACAACTAAGGTTCAGCATGTGGGAAAAGCCAAAATTCCTTCATTAGTGTCCTCTCTTAATACCTAGATATTTAGAGGTAATTAAATATTAGAGGTGTATATTTAGTGCAAATGAAATTGGATTCTCTCATAAGTACAGCTAAAAAATACCTCTGTGGTCATGCAGGCCTGTCTTTTCATTTTATAGAAGCAGAAGTGGAACTCAAGAGACATAGTGGTATAATGCAGATTAGAAACCATGTGCTGAGCTTTTTCTACATTACACACTAGCTATGGCTGAAAAAGGTGCCAAAGAGTAGGTTAAACTGACCCTTGAGAGAGAAGTATAAAATGATTCAATGCTGAGTTATATAGTGATTGATGTATTCTTTGCATAAGATTACTTACAGTGTTTTGTTATAATCTGTGCCTAAGAAAGCCTTTTTGCTATGGGTAACATCAGACTTTTAAATATTTTTATTGTAAGAAGTTTTCATTTCCTTGGTGTTTTTATAAACGTGCAAATTTCTATAGAGTTTTAAAAACTTCAAGTCAGAAAAATGTTTAAGTCACTATTGGGATCATTTTTTCAGCTCATCAATTACAAAAATAAGGAGTAACAAACATACTAAACACTTATATTATCAGATTAGTTACTAGTTAATTAGTTATTAGGTTACTTTTTTAAAACTAAAATTATGAGAGGCCTATAAAAACAGATGTCTCGAAAGTCAGAGCATATATTTAAAAACGTTTGACAGAATCCTAAGAGTTTTGGGTTGAACCACAAGAAGCTCTTATAAGATGAGTATAGATATGTTGGAGCACTGCCAAGTTATACTATCTTCCCTGCACACAACAGGACTTAATTAACCTAGTTTTATTTATTTTTGAAAGTGAACAGGTCCTAGTTTATATATTATCTACAATAAAAATATTGCTTCTTCTATATATTCCTTCTAAGAACTCAATCTAACCTGAGATTTCATTCATAGCTAAAAATAGCTTTTTAAAGGTATTTATTATGTAATTAAGATGTCAATGGCGCATTACATTTTCAAATATACTTTGGATTGTTGATTTACACTATGCTACATATCCGTAAACATCAGTTCCATGTGCTGGCCTCTAGCATGGCTAAATGTCAGTGACCACTTTCTTCTCTATTGTTTCTCCCTTTTCTCAAGTTTCAAAGTAACTCACTGACACAAATGGTGTGGCTTCCATTAACTAAGTGACAGTAAAGGGCCTTTGCTTCACTACTTCTTGGTCACTTTTGAATAGCTAGAAAGGAAACACTTCACTGAGCAATTTGTCTTCTAAAAACCTAAGTTGCAGCTACTCTATTTTATAAGCAAAAATACTGCTAATCTCTTTCTTCAATAGCAGGAATTTTACATACTGCTGTCTTCTTGAAGTTTTAGTAGCAATATGATCACCCTGTATTTTCCCCCTTGTTTCTGTTTGCTTTTCGCATTGGGTAGTAGTTTATGAATGGGATGGTCAAGAAAGAACCTAAGAAGAGCAGTGCAGACAGGTTTCACAAAAGAAAAGAATCTGAAAGTAACTGTGAAAACAGTAGACCTCTATCAAGCTGGCTGATGGCCCTTTAGAGCGAGCTCCTTTCTTGGTAACTTAAGTTTTCTTTTTCGGCTTCAAAAGCAGGTTGGTTTGGTCAACCACCTACAATTTGATAGACTAATTTTTTAAATTCAGCCACAGGGATCATCTGGAGGAGTCATAAAACAATTCAAGGGTAGAAGTACTCTGTTCAGATCTGAAGCCCCACTACATATAAACTTTCATTTAAATGCATGACTTAATCCAACTAAATGAACTATTAAGAGTTACTAACCTTGATATTTGTGAATTTAAATTAATTTACTGAAGATTCTGAATCAGTATTCTAGCAAGAAGTCTTGGTTGCCTTGCATCACTGAGCAGTGTTGCAGATCTGTTGTCTACATTTTCTGAAAGATATTTTAAAGTCTCACAGTGGGAAAGGATACTTTTTAACTGATGGAATGCAAGAATTACCTTGATTTGTGATTTTTGGTGGCTGATAATAATTTCTTACTTTGGTTAAAATTGTTTATGAAAGGAACATAATTTTGTGTTTACTGATTTGCTCTATTTGGTCAGGCAAGACTGTTTTGAACATGGTATGACACACATAAACCCTTCATTTTTTAAAATCAGGTGAGGTAAAACCTAAATTAGTGCTTAGACAGGTTTAAAAATATAGTTTATAAAAGAAGTGTATCTTCAACTGAAGGATTTTTTTCTTTATAGGAATTTTAAGTAGTTTTTAGTATCTGAGAATATTCTCTTTAAAATAATGCATGTTGAATAATAATGACTCATGAAAATAGTTATGTAAAGAATTAATGTGTAATTCTAAATATCCTATGACTTGGATATCAACTTTACCATAAAAGTTGGTCATATATAACTCTTTAGGTAGGCTGTATACAAAACAATTTGTAATTGTTATACAAATCATAATAAGTATTAATGTTCACTGCATGTTTCATTAATTTTATTTACCCATACTTATATAATATTTTCTGCTTCATCATCAAACATAATTAAGAAAACCCTAGAAGGAAATTATGTTGTATATATCCACATTTTTACTTTTTGCAGTGTTCTTTCTTCCTTCCTGATATTCCAAGATTCTTCCTTTGACCATTTCCTTTTGTTTAGAGAGCTTTTCTTAACTATTTGTCTAGGGTAGATTCGCTGGGGAGAAATTCTTAGTGTTCCTTCATTTGAAAATGTCCTAATCTCTTCTCCAGTTTTAAAGGATATTTCCTCTGGATACAGAAATCAGAGTTGACAATTCTTTTCTTTCAGCATTTGAAGTGTCCCATTTCTGTCAGGCCTCCACAGTTTCTTACGATAAATTACTTTCATTCAAATCATTTTTGCCATATAGATAAAAATATCCCTTTTCTCTCTTTGCTTTCAAGATTTCTTCTTTGTCTTTAATTTTTAGGAGTTTGACTCTGATGTATCTTGGCATGGATTTCTTTGGATTTATCCTGTTTGGGGTACAGGTTTATGTCATTTGCCTAATTTTGGAACACTCTAGTCATTACTTCTTTGAATACTTTTCCAGCCCTCCTCATTCTTTTCTGCTGGAATTCTGATGACATAAATTTTAGATCTAAACAGATTGCTCAGAGTACTCTGTTTTTCCAGCCTATTTTCCTTTTTTTTGTTCAAATTGGGTAAATTAAATTCTATTGTTCCATATCCAACTTCATTGATTGTTTCAACTGTCCTTCCGTGCTGCTCCTGAGTCTGTATACTGAATTCTAAAATTTTATTTATTTTATTTTTCAGTTCTAAATTATCTATTTGGTGCTTCTTTATATTTTCTATTTCAACAAAGAGACTATCTTTCTCCACTCTTTTTTTTTTTTTAAGTAGAAGTGTAGGTGCACAACATAATGATTTGACATTTGTGTGACATTGAGAAATGATCACCACATTAAGTCTATTTACCATGTGTCACCACACAAATTTACAACTCTTTTCTCTTGATAAGAACTTTTTAGATTTACTTTCTTAGGAACTTTCAAAATTGCAATACATTAGTAACTATAGTCTCCATGTTGTACATTATATCGCTATGACTTATTTACATTATAACTGGAAGTCCCTACCTCTTCATCTCTTTCACCAACTTTGACTGCCCCCCCCCCCCCGGCAACCACTGAACTTTTCTTATATCTGGAGTTTTCTTTTTTCATTTGTTTTGCTTTTTAGATTCCAGATATAAGTGAAATCATATGGTGTTTGTCTTTTTTGGTCTGACTTACTTCACTTAGCATAATACTCCGAAGGTCCATTTATATTGTCACAAATAGCAAGATTTCATCCTTTTTTTATAGCTGAGTAGTATTCTATTACATATAGATATGCCACACACATTATCCTTATCCATTCATCCATCAATGGACATTTATGTTGTTTCGATACCTTTGCTATTATAAATAATGCTGCAGTGAACATACAGGTGCATATATCTTCCAAATTAGTATTTTCCCTTTTTTTAGATAAATATCCAGAAATTGTATGGCAGTTCTATTTTTAAGTTTCTGAGGAACCTCCATGCTGTTTTCCATAATGGCTGTACCAAATTACATTTTCACCAACAATGCATGAGGGCTCCCTTTTCTTCACATTCTAATACTTGTTATTTATTTTTTTGATAACAGCCATTTTGACAGGTGTATAAAGTGGTATTGTGGTTTTGATTTGTATTTCCATGATGATTAGCACTGTTGAACATCTCTTCATGTGCCTCTTGGCACTCTTTGGAAAAATGACTCTAGAGATCCTCTGTGAATTTTTAATTGGACAGCTTTTTGTTGTTGTTGTTATTGAATATTTTATAGACTTTGGAATATATGAATTTATGATTTGCAAATATCTTCTCCCATTCAGCAGGTTGCCTTTTTATTTTATCAATGATTTCCTTCACTGTGCAGAAACTTTTTAGTTTAATTTAATTCCATTTGGTTTTTTTATTTTTTGCTTTTGTTGTCATTGTTTCTAGAATCAGATCCAAATACATATCAATGAGACTAATATCAGAGAGCTTACCACCTATGTTTTCTTCTAGTAGTTTTATGGTTTCTATCCTTAGATCAAGTCTTCAATCCATTTCGAGTTAATTTTTGTGTGTGATGTAAGACAGTGGTCCAGTTTTATTATTTTGCATGTGGCTGCCAAGTTTTCCCCACATCTTTTATTGAAGAGACTGTCCTTTCCTCATCATATAATCCTGCCTTTCTTGTAAACTAATTGACCCTTTATCTGTGAGTTTATTTCTGAGCTCTCTCTTCTGTTCCACTGATCTACATGTCTGTTTTTGACACCAACATCATACTGTTTTGATTCTTATAGCTTTTGTCATAGAATTTCAAATCAGTGAGCATGTTTTGTTTTGTTTTTCTTTTTCAGGATTCCTTTAACTATCTGGCATTTTTTTGTGGTTTTAAAAACAGTTTAGGATGGTTTGTTCTATTCTTGTGAATAACGCCACTGGAATTTGGACAGGGATTGCATTGAATGTGTATATTGCTTTAGGTAATATGGACATTTTAACAATATTAATTCTTCCAATTCATGACCACAAAATAGCTTCCAATTTATTGGTGCCTTCTTTAACTTCTTTCATTAATGTCTTATAGCTTTCAGTGTACAAGTCTTTCACCTCCATGGTTAAGTTTATTCCTAGGTATTTTATTCTTTTTGATGTAACTGTAAAGCAGACTACTTTCTTAATTTCTCTAATAGTTCATTGTTAGTGTATAAAAACACAACAGATCTTCATATATGTATTTTATACCCTGCAACTTTATTGAATTTGTTTATTAGTTCTAAAGTTTTTTTTGGTGGAGTCTTTAGGGTTTTCTATATATTAAAATAACATAATTTGCAAATAGTTTTACTTCTTCTTTTCCAATTTGGATGCCTTTTATTTCTTTTTCCTGCCTAATTGCTCTGGCTAGGACTTCCAATACTATGTTGAATATAAATGGTGAGAGTGGGCATCCCTGTCTTATTCCCCATCTTAAGGGAAAAGCTTTTGTTATTGAGTATGATGTTAACTGTGGGCTTATTATATATGGCCTTCATCATGTTGAAGTATGCTGTGTCTATATCCACTTTGTTGAGAGTTTTTACTATAAGTGGATATTGAATTTTTTCAATTCTTTTTTTGCATTACTGTGGTGATAATTTAATTTTTATTCTCCATTTTGTTAATGTGGTGTGTCACACTGATTTGTAGATATTGAACCATCCTTGCACTCCTGAAATAAATTCCAGTTGATATTGGTATATAATCTTAATATATTATTGGCCTGCTAATATTTCACTGAAGATTTCTGTACCTATGTTCATCAGGGATACTGGCCTATAATTTTCCTTTTTTT
This sequence comes from Nasua narica, assembly GCA_028533885.1. Lineage (NCBI taxonomy): Eukaryota > Metazoa > Chordata > Mammalia > Carnivora > Procyonidae > Nasua > Nasua narica. Next base: position 3,027 of record JAPYYJ010002695.1, on the reverse strand, counting down.
GTTGCATCACTGTCTGGTTTTGGTATAAGGGTAATGCTGACTTTGTAAAATAAGTTTGGAAACATTCCCTTTTCTCCAGTTTTCTGGAAGAGTTTGAGACAGACAGATATTAACTTTTTTTGAATGTTTGGTAAAATTCACCAGTGAAGCCACCTGGTCCTGGACTTTTGTTTGTTGGGGTTTTGATTACTACTCAATCTTCTTTCTAGTAATCGATATTTTTAGTTTTTTTTCTATTTCTTTATGAGTCCTGGAAGACTGTATGCTATTCAGTTTTTCTAGGCTGTCCAGTTTGTTGTATTTAATTGTTCATGGTATTCTATTATGATCCTTTGTTTTCTTTGGTGTTCTAACTTCTTTTTTAAAAAATTTTTTAATTTTTTAATTTTTTTTAGTTCTAACATCTCTTTCCTTTCTGATTTTATTTATTTAAGCCCCCTCTCTCTTTTTTTTGGCTTTTTGATTTTATTAATCATTTAAGGAACCAGCTCTTAGTTTCATTGATCTTTTCTACTGTCTTTTCAGTACCTATTTATTTCTGCTTTCATTTTCATTCTTTTCTTCTTTCTGAGGCTATATTGTTTTAGTTAAAGCATGTTTATAATTGCTTGTTGAAAGATTTTTATCACAGCTGCAATCCATGAGGATCCATGTCAGGTAATTCTAACATCTTTATCACCTCAGTGTTAGTGTCTGTTGACTATGTTTTCTAGTTAAGTTGAAGTTTTTCTGGTCCTGGGTATGACAAATGATTTTTGTGTGAAACTTGAACTTTTAAGTTATTACATAAAGAGAAATCACAGGTAGGTAGAGAGGCAGGCAGAGAGAGAGGGGGAAGCAGGCTCCCTGTTGAGCAGAAAACCCGATGTGATGCGGGGCTTGATCCCAGGACCCTGAGATCATGACCTGAGCCAAAGGCAGAGGCTTTAACCCACTGAGCCACCCAGGTGCTCCTCTATTCATATCTTAAATAAGAAATGTTTCTTAAGAAAGAAAAGTGACACACAGATGGAATTTCCAGGTAGCTCAGATTTTAAAAGTATATTTACAAAGAACAGAAAGAGCATCATATAGCCAAAGATAAATATAAGAGTTAAGACAATGTAAGGTCTAAATAGTGCTGGGAAGATAAAAAAAATGTAAAAAACATGAAGCTCTCAAAATGCTAGGGAAAGCAAAGAAGGGAAAACCATTTTCTTGAAATTGATGGTATAATTAATGAAGAATAAGATAAAAAAGGAAAGCATCTTAATTCATTCACTCATTTGTAGGAGTTTTTTTTAGACATATAATATGGATTAAGCATTAGTGGTAAAAGATAGCAATCAGTAAAATACAGTCCTTCCCCTCAATAATTTTTTAGTGATACAGATTGATCAGGAAATCACATTGTCAATCACAATACAATGTGTAAAAGCTATGCACAAGTGTGGAAAGCTAATTTATTATGTCTATGGAGGTTAGGCAATGGTTTACAGAGGAGGTGATAAAAAAGGAAGAGAAGGAAATGCTAGGAAGATGGAATAGAATACACAAAGGTTTAAAGGAATGAATGAGTACTGACAAAGGGAGTGGTGCAAAATTAAGTTTGGAAAGATAATGCATAGCTGTCATGTTAAAGAACTTAGACTCAAATCCTATGGGCAACGAGGAACTACCAGAATTAGTTTTGATTTTCTCTCCCAGGAAGTGTAAGTTCAGGAAGCAAAAGAGAATCAAAACTCAGAATAGATAAGTCATTATACAGAAGCACTTGGGTCTCCTGGCTCACATAAAATATCTTTAGAAAATATAAAAGCACTTGAAAATAAATCACTGACCTGGTTATGCTCTTTGTGGAACAGTGAAGATTAGGGGATGAACAAATGTCATTTACACCTTCTATTTCTGATTTCCTTTTGTAAACTACAGATCAGAAATATTTGATTTATATCCTACAAATGTTTTCTAGAATACATTATAAAGGTTGTGTGTCTGCGTGTGTTCAAAAAAAACCCACATTGACCATGAGCACCCAGGGAGGGTTCACTGAAAAAAAGTCATATAAACTGGCCTCATACCCATTTTTGACAGTATTACTAGGATACATGATCTCATATGATATTTATTTTTGAAAACATGGATGGATTAAAAATAATTGAATAAATGTATTCAAAAAGTGGTGATTTATAGAATGATGACAATAGAAGAAATCTGGTGCCATGCCATTTAGGTCTGAAGTTGGCCTGACTCATCACGTTTCTGGATGACAAGAAGGTCATGGACATGACAAATGACAGAATCAGAATAAAAAACAGATTCCAACAAGATTAATAGTAATAAATGTCTCATAATTAGATCCCCTCTAAACATAACCACCAAAAAGAGGAAACCAAGGAATCATTTTAAGAACCTCTTTCTTTTGCAATCCTGACCAAGTCCATCAATAAGTCCTACTGACTCCTCCTTTCAAAATATAACTGGAATTTGATACCTTCTCACTCTTTATTGCTACCTTCCTAACTCAAACTTTCACCTTAGATTATGGTAATAACCTCCTTATTGGTCTTCCTGACCTCACCCTTTCTTTCTGTAGTTTATTCTCAAAACAGTAGCCAGGGTCATACTTCCAAAAATAAAAATCAAATTATACTATTACTCTAATTCAAATTCTTCTATTGTCTCCACATTTCAATAAAAGTACTCCCAGGATGCCTATGTGGCTCAGTCAGTTAAGTGCCCAACTCTTGATTTTGGCTCAGTTCATGATCTCAGGGTCATGGGACTAAGTCCCACTTTGGGCTCCCTGCTTGGCAGGGACTTTGCTTAGGAATCTCTCTCTTCCTTTCCTTTTGCTCCTCTCCCTGCTCATGTTTAAAAATTGTTAATATTTTTGGTGCAAAAGCACACAGTAAACATTTTTTTTTAAGATTTTATTTATTTATTAGAGAGAGAGAGACTGAGAATGAGAGGGGAGAAGAAGGTCAGAGGGAGAAGCAGACCTCCCGCAGAGCCGGGAGTCCGATATGGGACTCGATCCCAGGACTC
>JAPYYJ010002694.1:0-12447 GCA_028533885.1 Nasua narica | reverse complement strand
GGAACTTCGTACATTTCTGAAATTTCTGACCCTATTTTCAGATGCCTGCTCCCCTGTGCATACCCCTCCCCAGGCGTACCCTTTTATTATGAGCAATATCCTCCTTTCCAGTGGAGAATAAGAAACATTAGTAGATGCATGAATCAGAGTTCCAGTGGGTTGAGAATTGTCTCTTAATTTGAGAAGCTCTTTCTGCTAGACTATGGTTAGGGCTTGCCTGAGGGGTCCTGGTAGGAAATGCACAGTTTTTGGAATACATAGACACTGGAGGAAACTCATGCACTCTGCTCTGGGTTGGGGATCCTGTATTGTCTGTTTACTTACAGGAAGGGGCTGCCCTGGCCTGTCCATCAGGGAACTTGGGAATGACCTTGCCTCAGGCTGTCTCCAGGAAAGTCATGTTATAGTTCCGTGTTTCTGTGGACCACAATAACTCGTGGGTACATACCAGCTCTGGGCTTTCCATTCTTAGTCACTTAGAGATGGGGAGTGCAGGCTAGATAGCCCTGAAAAATGGGCACCAAGAAATGGTTAGTCATGGGGCACAGGGCCTCACGCTACGGACAGGAAGTGTACCTGGGGAGCCTGGGGTTCTAGGAGGAGGCAGGGACAATGCCGGGAACTAGAGGAGGTGGGCCTCAGAAGGAAGAGGGGACCCGGATAAATGCCCAGCACTACAGCTGTGAGCTAAGACCACATGTTTGAACAACCAGGAAAAGGAGCCAGAGCACAGCTCTAAGCCAGAGTGCAGGCTTGGTGGCCAATGGCTGGGCTGGATTTCAGCCTTCTGCGTGCCCCTCCTGCCGGGCCCTTATGCAATGAAGGCGTGACCTGCACAACCTTTGCGCTATGGCCCAGAGCCCAGGAACTGAATCTCGTGTGTGTGGGGAGCGGGGGGGGGGAGAGCGAGCTGGAGCTTCCTGGATCAAGGACTGGGTCTCCTCTCCCCTTTATGTCCTTCTGCTGTCCCTTCTAGGGGAGTCTCTCCTTTCTGGGGCCACAGTGTGGGGGCTGTGAGGCCAGCTTGGAGGGCCTGGCTGTTGGAGCCTGGGGCCTTATTAATGGCATGCTGAGTATGGCCAGGGTGCCCTCCTTCCCTCTGCTGAGGTGCCCTGGAGACAGCTGATTAAGCAGGTTGGCACAATGTCTGCAGTGATTTACGGGCTACCCAGAAGCTTCTGCCTGGAGAGCTGGGCTGCTGCATTATTCATGGAGGAGAGCTGTAAATCTGCCCCTGGAGTTGGCTCCAGCTCTGCCCTGGAAGATGAGGAAGGAGGGAAGGGGTGGGGGAGGAGGGGCAAGGTGCTCAGAGTGCGGGGCAGTTCTGAACAGGCGTCAGACCCCTGCTTGTTGGTCTGGCGTGTATTGACCCCTGGCAGTCATCTTGTCCATTTCCTTGTGTTGCACTGGTGATACTCCATGCCTTCCTTGGTGACTCGGGTCCAGCAATCCTCTTCTTGTCTAACTTGGATACCTTTTGCTGTAGCTGAAGCCCAGGGTTCCTGCCTGAGGCAGTTCTTAACAGGAATTTAAAATATCAGATCACCTTTCTTTAGAACAAATGATCTGCTGAAAGCCCTGCTATCAGGAGGCGGGGTTCTCCATTAGCACAACCTCTGCTAGTCTTACTTCTGGGCTGTCCTTACTTTTATCTCACTCACTAATATCTCTGTGTGAGAAAATGCGGGATAAGAAAGCCTTGGGCGTAAGAGGAGCCATTAGTGTAGTTAGCTTCTAGAACCCGAGCTTGCATCAGAATCACTGTAAGGGTTGTCAAACACTGCCTTCTGGGCCCTGCCCGCAGCGTTTCTAAATCACAAGGTCCCGAGTGAGGCATTATTTCTAGCAAGTGTCACTGATGCTGCTGACCCAGAGATCACACCTTGAGAACCACTACCTTAGTGTAATTTAACTCAGCTTTGTTATACTAGCGTCACCTAATGAGGGCAGGAACCATCAGTAAAATATGCAGTCATTAAATTCATTAATTTGTTCATTCAATAAACACTGACTGACACCAACTAAAAACACAGATATGAAAAGCCAGTTCACGGTTCAGCAGGGAAGAGAAGAACATGTGAGCAGACGGGGCATTGGCTAAGTTGAATCAAGCGATTCAATATATTCAGCCTCTGCTGAAGTGCCTTCACTGCCCACTGCCGTGATCTAAATAAATAGAGAAGCCACAGTAGCATGGTGCTTTCTTTTCCAAGGCTGACTGGAGAACCACTTAGAGATTGCAGGGGCTGGGAGTTGGTCAAGTTTGGAGGTACTACTGTCCTGAAAAGGAGATGTTCTTGCAGATTGGTAGACGAGGGAGTCTTCATCATAGAGGAGGTGAGACTTGAAGGATAAATTTGGGAAGGAGGGGAAACTGGTAAGTATGGCTCTCTGTGCTAGAAGAACAATCTCTTCAACTTCATGAGTGTGACGGTCCACTTGCTTTCTGAGCTGAAGCTGAAACGACTTTTCCTCTGACCATACTGGTCTCAGGTCTTCAGTTTCTCATGGTTTCTCATCTTCATTTTCACCTGGAACTTGCCGATAACAAATATGCTTGTCTCAAAGACTTAGAAGTGCAAACAGAGTAACGAGTGAAGGTAGTCTGGGCAGTGTCTGAGACTGGGTTGGGGGAGAGGATAAATAAGGAAGAGGTTTTGTGACAGCAGAAATGAGTTGCAAGGAACTATAATAGCGGGTCCCTGGTCAGGAAAGGGAAGACGGCTTGGGGGTAAGGAGCAGGTAATTTAGATGTGATAGCAGGAAGTCCTCTTAAGACCTCTTGAGACTGTACCCCACTCCCATCCGATTGCTCAGAAGGAAGCATTTTAAACTATTTTAGTGTTTCTTTTGGTGTTTCTATCTGTATATCTAGGTAAAATGAATGCATTACTTTCTTTTTATCCATTAACTTCAGATATTATTGACTTTCTATCATGATAGATGAAAATATAAACTCACGTATACACATTCTCCTGCACCCCCTATTCTCTTAATATCATTATATCTAGATTCTTAGTTAAAATCATTTTCAGAGTTTTCATCGTCATGGCTGTAAATTTTGCTCATTGTTGACACAAATGGTATAGTCTAATTACATCTCATTTGTTGTACAACTTTTAGCTTTTCTTGGAGTTGACAGTTGCCTCCGATTTTCATTTATTTTATTTTCTTTGAACGGCTGACTAAGTAATTTCACACTTTTTCATAGCTCTGCAAAATACCTCTCAGTGCAATTTTCGGATTGGTCACGCCAACCAGATAATTTACCACTTTCATTTTCTCTCCTCTGGAGTCCTATCTTCTTGCACTCTGAGATCTGCGACTCAATCTGGACTCACTTCTCTCTCTGGCTTTTGCACAGCCTCATCCTGCCCCTTCCTCTTTCTAACGTCCTGGCATTTCCCTTGCCCTTCTCTTATATTTACTCCTGGTTGCTTTGACTCCATGTCATGTCTGCCTGTTTCTTGACTTACTCCCTTGGCTTTGGTGGTACCAAACCCCTAACAACTTCCTGTAAAACAGTACAACAGATTTAAATGTTAGGAAAGTCTGAATGTCTGAAATGGCTTTATTCTACCCACAAACTAGGCTGAAGATAGGTGGAGAATTTTCTGGTGAAAATAATTCCCCCTCATAATTTCTAGCTTCTAGTATTGCTCTCAAAGAGTTCATGCTATTCTTATTCTCAGCCCTTTGTTTGGGCTATCATTTCTCTTTGAAAGCTTTTTAGACATTTAACCCTGGTATGCTAAAGTTTCATGACGTTGGGTCTTGGTGTAGATTCAATTTTAAAAAAATTCAATTTCAATCTGGAGACTCATGATCTTTAATTCTGGTATGGAAGAACTATCTAGCTGAGGACAGTCAACCTAAAGACTTGTAAGCAGTGGGGCGCCTGGGTGGCTCAGGGGATTAAGCCTCTGCCTTTGGCTCAGGTCATGATCTCAGGGTCCTGGGATCGAGCCCCGCATCGCATCGGGCTCTCTGCTCAGCAGGGAGCCTGCTTCCCCTTCTCTATCTCTCTGCCTGTCTCTCTGCCTACTTGTGATCTCTTTCTCTCCGTCAAATAAATAAATAAATAAATAAGAATTGTAAGTAGTAGGATGTTCATCGGCTTAAGCCACTAAATTTTGGAGTGGTTGCTGTGTAGCAATAAATAACCAGAACAGTGGGAGGAGAGAGCGTAGGGCTACACTGCGGTGATTCAATCTGCAGATTTTTTATTCAGTGCCCTCTATTAGCTGGCTCCGTACCTCTACTCTTTCTGCGCTTAGATTCAAGAGCTTCTATAGTTTGGACATTTATTGGCCTAAACTTAACTACTGATAGTGGCTCCAACATTCAAATTGTATCATTCAAGATATCTACTCTGATACAGGTCAAGCCTAAAACTTGGCACTATGATGATTCATAGTTCTTTGATCCAATATCCCGACTCTAGCTAAAACACCTTTTTCATCAAGCTTGCTCCTCTCCCTAACCTAGGACATTTCCTTTCTAACCCTTTTCTTCACAGTCCACGTGCATCTTTTGAGAAAATGGAATTAAAATTCCTGCTGCAAAACGTCTTCCTAGAATTACTTCCACTCGTGCAGTTCCTCCAGCAGACGTAATACGGAACGCTATCTGGTACTAGTTCTTGACTGCTGATGATTTTAACGGAGACAGGGTTTGCAGGCCCTGATGTGGACTGTGTGTTTTTCCCTCTAAAAGTCTAAGAAGAACCTAGAAACAGTTGAAAATGTGTAACATCGCTGAAAACCAAGGCTGATGATGATATTATAAGAGATTATAAGAGGAATTCTTATTAAACACAATACTGATAAAACTGTATCACAAAAGCAGAAACAAATGGCACACTCATGTTCCTTTTGATAAAAGCCAGACCATTTCCTTTCTCCTCCTCTGGTTGCCCTAAGACATTCTGATACCAAATGAAAAAACTATGAAACCAAACTATCAAACCACAGTCCCAGTACTGTGCGAGTGCTGCTTATTTTGCCTTCCCACTAACATTTCTGTGTTCATTTGGAGACTGAAACTGCTGCAAAACAGCAGGGCAATATAAGGTGAACTCAATGGTAGTGCTTTGCATTCCCGGAGGTATAGGACCCTCATCCGTAGCCCCACACCTGTGGGTGGGACAGAACATTAATAGACCTGGTAGCAAAGCACGCTGGGAATCATAGTTTCAAAGTTCCAGGAAGCCACCAAGTAGGGGTATGACAAGACTCTACCGCAGCATGGCAGTACCATATTAAAAGAAAACCTGGGAACCAGACCTTGGGAGTTGGGCTGAGGTCCCTATAAAATATAGAGTCCTCGTAAGCCCTGATGTTACAGCTTTGAGAAGGGAATTGCACTGATTCCTTATAAACGGTGGGGGCACCAAGGGAAATCTACACATTTTGTTGATGCTAAATGGAATCTTGATATGTCTCTTTTATTTTGAAAGTGAATAAAAAGGGAAAATACTCAACTTGATCTATTAAAAAAAGATGAACTGTGGAACATGAGAAAGGAAACTTTATCTTGATGACTCAGATGTGCAGAGAGTAACAAGAATTCAATTTTAGAAAATTGTTTGGAACCCTCACTTAGTTGAAAAAAAAAAATGTGGCCTCTGAACAGCTAAAGGAAATCATAAGGGGAGAGAAGATCACGATGAAATAAGATGAGATGAAAAGATGCCAAAGTGAGGTGAAAAGGGAACTAGGTAAGATGTTGAGTATATCAAGTTACCTACTGCTATGAAATGAACTATGCTAAAACCTAGTGAGCTAAATTACACCATTTTGTTCTTCACAATTCTGTGGGAAGGAATTAGAGCAGGGTGAATTGATCAACTCTTCTCCATCTGATACGGGGTCTGCCTGTGGGATGGTAGCATTTAGATGGGAGGTGGCTGGAGCTGGAATGTTCAGGATAACTTCACTTCTCACATCTGGCACCTGGTGGCTAGAGAACTGTGGGGCCTTCTCTCTCTCTCTCTCTCTCTCTCTCTCTCTCTCTCATGTGGCTTGAGTTTCTTTATATGGCAGCTAGATCTCCTAAGTGAGAAAGTGGAAGCTGACAACCTCTTAAGACTGAGGATTGGAAGTCCTATAATATCCCTTCTGATGCATTCTCTTGGTTAAATCAGGTCACAAGACCAGCCTGCATTAAAGGGGAGGGAGATAATCTCCACTTCTGGATGGGAGGGGTTGCATGCACATCCAGGTTTAGAAGGAATCATTGACAGTTCTTTTTGCCGTCAATCTACCCAGAACTGTAGTTTCAAAGGAAGGGTGGAAAAGAAACGTAAAAAGAACATTTAACATGCACACCAGTGGAGGTGAGGAGCAGAAGTGACACTATGGAAAACTGGAGTAGTGATTTGGAACACAAATTTGAGTAGTTGTCCCCGAAGGTATGAGTGGATGTAGAGATGAAAATAATGAATGAGAGACAGAGGACAGAGAAGCAAGGTCCTAATGGAAGTTCCTTTCTATGCTTGTGGAATTTCTCATGGGAGGCGTCTGGGTGGCAGAACGGTTGCACACATAGAATCTGAAAGGGCCAGAATTTCATTTCCTCAGGCTGATTGCTAAGGTGCTGGCGTGTGACCTGCGCCGGCCGGTCCGGCGCGTGCATCTGGGGCTTTGGAAAGGAAGCTTGGAGCACAAAGATGAAAGGACTAAGGAGAACTTTCTTGGAGGGTGCAGCACTGGGTTCAGGACAGCCCAAGCCGCAGTATCCAGGGTCCAAGGCTAGAGCGGTGATGCTGTGAGGAGCCCTCTAGGGTTTGGGGTTTGGTGGTAGCATCCTGGAGGCCTCATAGATGTTCTGTGGTGCAACTTGGTTGTCATTCTGGTTGCTGCTGAGCCTGGTTTATGCTGCCCGTTTTTGGAGCCTGAGTCTTGAGGGGTGTGTGTGTGTGTGTGTGTGTGTGTGTGTGTGTGTATTTATATTTGTAAGATTTGTAAGATTCCCAGGATCTGTTTAATAAGTTCTTTCACTAGTAACGCAGCCAGAGTTAGTTTGGATTGCTTGAAATTAAGATCCCTGACTTGTACAAGGATGTGAACAAAGACTACCAGGTGTTGCTATGGAAGGAAAACCAGGATCACTGGAAGAGGCAATGATCAGTCAAAACAAATTTTCTTTTTCTTCTTAGAAGTCAAAAGGGAATCCAAGTATTTGTCCAGAAGTGTTTTTCTGTATTTCAGGCAAGATAATAAGAAGATATCATCTGGACATATCATGGAAATAATTATATTTCATAAGAAAAAATATTATGGAATCAAGAAGTGAAAAAAAAAAGATTATCCACAAGTTAGTATGACTTCAGACTTTTCATCTGCAACACTAACTGCCAAAAGAAAAGATCGCAATGTTTCCATTTTTTTAGTTTTGTGGGGAAGAGTCTGTGATCCACATTTTTTCTTTAAAAAGAATTACTTGAAGATGCTTAGCCTGAAACTGAGTGAGTGATTCTCACACTTTATTCTTCTTTCTCAAGATTGTTTTAGCTATTCTAGGGCCTTTGCATTCCATACAAACTTCAGAATAAGCTTGTCTATGTATATAAAAAAATTTTTTACTGGGATTTTGATTGGAATTGCATTAAATTTATAAATCAGTTTGAATAGGACAGAAATCTTTATTATGTTGAGGTAGCTAATCCATGAACACAGTATGTCTTTACTTTTATTTAGATTTTCCTTGATTTATTTCATCAGCATTTTGTAAATTTTAGCATATAGATCCTGTACACACCTGTTTTGGTAGATATATACCTAAGTATTTAATTTTCCTTGGAGTTATTATAAGTGGCATCATGTTTTACATTTCAGTTTCCATATGTTCATTGTTAATGTATTGACATACCATTGATTTGTGTGGGTTTCCCTGTATCCTATACCCTTACTGAACTCACATATTATAGCTTTTTAGTAGATTCCATGTGATTTTCTATATAGACAATCATGTCATCTGAAAATGAAGACAGTTATATTTTTAAACTATATGCCTTTTATTTCTTTTTCTTGCCTAATTACAGGGGCTAGGACTTCTAGTACTATGCTGAATAAAAGCAGTGAAGACAGACATTCTTGCCTATTCCTGATCCTAAGGAAAAACATTCAGTCTTTTACCATTAACTCTGATGTTAGCTGTAGGTTTTTAAATAGATGTTCTTTATCAAGTTGAGGTAATTCTTCTTTGTTCCTAATTTTCTAAGAGTTTTTGTCATGAGTGGGTATTGGCTTTTGTCAGATGCTTTATCATGAACTTATATATAAAACATAAAACTATAAAACTTAAAAAAAAAAAGATCCCGAGGGATCTGGATGTAAGCAAAGAATTCTTAAATTTGACACCAAACTATGATCCATACCAAATAAAATAAAATAAAATAAAGATAAATTGGACCTTACCAAAATTGAAAGCTTTTTCCCTGTAAGCGTTCATACGAAGGGAGTAAGACAAGCCACAATATTTGCAAGCCACATAGTCAACAATGACTGGTATCTAGAATATGTAAAGAATTCTCAAAACTCAATAATTTTTTAAAAAAATGCCACTCACTAGAAAATAGAGAAAAGACATGAACAGATATTTCACATGAAGAGAATAGACAGGTGGCAAATAAGCACCTGAAAAGATGTTCAGCCTTATTAGCTTCTTTATTCATAATAACCCCAAATTGGAAAGAATTCAGATGTTCTTTAGCAGGTGACTGGCTAAACCAACTGTGGTATATCCATACTGTGGAATACCTCTCAGCAATAAAAAGGAACCAACTATTGACACATGTAAAAACTTGTATGAATTGCCAGAGAATTATAGTGAAATTAAGGTGAAAAAAGCCAGTCTCAAAAGGCTACATATTATATGATTCCATTCATATAACTTTCTTGAAATGACAAAATTACGGGAATGGAGAGCAGATTAATGGTTGCCAGGGGTCAGAGATGGGGTGTAGGGGTGAGGGAGTGGAAGCAGGAGTGGCTATAAAAGAGCAACACAAGAGAGCCTTGTGTTGGAGGAACTGTTCTTTACTGCGAAAGTGGATACAGGACTCACATGTATGATAAAATTCTATGGAATCAAAACACACACACACGCACACACACACAAATACAAGTAGAACCGGGGAAATCTGAAGAAGATGGGTGAATCGAATCTATATTAATATTCTGGTTGTAACTACAGTTTTGCAAAACATAACTTTGCAGGAAACCTGGTAAAGAATACATGAGGTCTCTTTGTGACTTCCAACTACATGTGAATCTATAATTATCTCAAAAATTATAGTTAAAAAATGAAAGTCATTTACATTAGTCAGAAGCCAGACAAAGATGCCCACTCTAACCATTATTTGTTGATATTGTTCTAGAAGTTGTAGTTTATACAATTGTTTAGGTAACTGAAAAAAGAAACTAAGAAATAGGAAATTAAATTATCATAATTTGCATATAATATATTTTTTTACCTTGAAAACCTTAGGGAACAACAGAAGAGAGTTCATAAGGGAGCCAGTCACAAATTGAACTCAGTTAACAAAGTCTTTTTTTTTACATTTTTTCCCCAAATATGTTTATTTTATTTTTTCAGTGTTACAAGATTAATTGTTCACGTACCACACCCAGTGCTCCATGCAGTACGTGCCCTCCTCAATACCCACCACCAGGCTCACTCAGCCCCCCATCCTCTACCCTCCAAAACCCTCAGTTTGTTGCTCAGTTAACAAAGTCTTATAGAATAGCAATAGCTAGTTACGAAAACAAAAATAGATTTCCCTGGCATGACCTTTTGAAAACTGTGCCGGACCCATAGGAATAAAACCATAAAACGCTACTGAAAGGCATAAAAGAAGTCTTGAATAAATGGGAGGATAGGCTTCTTGTTGGGAAGATTCAATATGTAAAAATGTCATTTCACCACAATTTAATTATACCTTTAATAAAATTATTTTTTTTCTTTTTTTTAAAAAAGATTTTATTTATTTATTTGACGAAGAGAGAGATCACAAGTAGGCAGAGAGGCAGAGAGAGAGGGGGAAGCAGGCTACCTGCTGAGCAGAGAGTCCAATGTGGGGCTCGATCCCAGGACCCCAAGATCATGACCCAAGCCGAAGGTAGAGGCTTTAACCCACTGAGCCACCCAGGCTCCCTTACCTTTAATAAAATTCTGATAAACATCTCCATGGAAGTTTTTTAGAACTTAAAGAGAATACAAAGGTCATTTGGAAAAATAAGTGGGGTAGAAGTACTTCATTATTACATGAAACACTAAGCACTTAATACAAGAAACTCAAAACTCAAAACTCAAAAAAAAAAGAAAAGAAAAGAAACCAAAGGAAATAAGGAAGAAAAGAGTAATAAAGCAATGAATTATACAAAGAAAAATAGAATTGATAAATAGAATCAATAGCTCTTTCTTTGAAAAAAGCAATAAACACATTCTGCCTGATACTGTTCATCACAATAAGTCCTGGAAGAAATAAAGTGTAAGAAAAAATAAATCTGTAATTATATATCTTTTTAAAGATTTTATTTATTTGAGAGAGAGAGAGAGAAAGCATAAGAAGGTGGAGGGGCAGAGGGAGAGAGAGAAGCAGACTCCCCACTGAGCAGGGAGCCCGATGTAGGGCTCCATCCCAGTACTCTGGGATCATGACCTGAGCCGAAGGCAGGTGCTTAACCAGCTGAGTCACCCAGGCACCCCTGTAATTCTACTCTAATGTTGGCAATAATAAAGGTATACATATTTTTTTAAGTTAATTTGTTCAGTTGAGTTCTCTCTCACTAGCAGGTTTTTCATTTTCTCTAGCTTTGTAATATATTTAATTAGCATAGCATAATTAACTTACATTTTAAGTTCTGAAGTGATGAGTCCCGAATTCAAATATAGACTCCTGATACTTAGTACTTCTGTAATGATGGGAAATTTTGTTAATGTCTCTCAGGCACACATAATTGCACTTTCCTAAATTTTTGGAAGGAGTGAATAGAATCTACAATGCATGTGAAATACTTAGCTCAGTGCTAAGTACAGTATAAGCACTCGATAGATGCTATGTTTTTAGTGTCCACGAGGCAACATCTGAACGGTTTTAAAGATGGTCCCATTGACTTTATAGATTTATTCCAGACAGGTAAACATTTTTATAATATGTGTCTTCTTACCCAGGAGCGGTCCCTGTCTCTCCTCTTACTCAGGTTTCCTTCTGTGTCCTCCTGTGAAAATAATTCTTTTTTTTTTAAAGATTTTATTTATTTATTTGAGAGACAGAGAAAGTGAGAGAGAGCATGAGAGGAGAGAAGGTTAGAGGAAGAAGCAGACTCCCCATGGAGCTGGGAGCCCGATGTGGGACTTGATCCTGGAACTCAAGGATCATGACCTGAGCCGAAGACAGTCGCTCAACCAACTGGGCCACCCAGGCGCCCCTGTGAAAATGTTCTACATTTCCTCAATAGATACACATCACTAGCATCAAACTTCTATTTCATTGATAATTTTGTTGGCTTTTCAAGCTGGATATTGTTGATTAATGGGAAAGTTACTGATTTTGGAGTATTTATTCTCGATGGACAGGTATGAAAAAGTTTTGCTTTTTCTTTTCCAACATTTATTCTTTTTTTTAGTTGTGATTTATGGACATCCATGAAATAACCCTGTGGATAAGCTTGACTTCGATTCTGTTACTTGCAATGGAAAGAGTGCTGACTGATATGTCTTGGAAAAGACTGAATTAAAAAAAAAAATCCATTTGATGTTAGCTGTGATCTGCACATATGTCCTTTTATCTACTCACTTAAAGTGAAGAGATTTCCTAATGTTGACCCATTAAACTGCATTCCTGCAGTTCAATCTGCTTGACCATGCATTACTCTTGAAATGTATTGCTGAATTCAGTTTATTTACTTACGCGAAGTTTTGATTTCTTTAGTCAGGCTCGATATCAGAGTTTTGCTAGATTTGTAAAATGATTTGAAATTGTACTCATATTTTTCTCCGGTCTTAGAACAGTTTATATAGTGCAGTAATGATCTATTCCCTGACAGTCTGAAATACTTCTGGGCCCCTCACCTTTTGGCAGGTAAATCTCTGAGGGTTTCTCAATTTACTTCAAGCTTATTTCTCTATTCTTTTTCTCTCTTTTTGTAATAAAGTCTGATATTCTCTCTTGCCTTCTCCTCTTCTCCTTATTATTTTTCTTCCTCCCTTCTTAAATACCAGAAGGCACTGGGTAGATCCAGACAAGGTAGGGGTTCACACAGGGTTGGCAGTGCCCATGGCTCTAACTTGGGGTATCAGAGTTCAAATAGGTTGAGGAGGAAGCCTGCATGGGGTGGTGGTGGTAGGAAAAGAAAACTGGTTATGGGGGTGAGGAGGGGTGACCAATAAGAAAGTATATTAAGAATAATGAGAGTTGGGTCATCACTGTTTGTGAAGGGT
>JAPYYJ010002693.1:0-12448 GCA_028533885.1 Nasua narica | reverse complement strand
GAAAACCAGTTTGATAAATGTAACCCCTGCCACTTGTGATAAAGAGAAAATCTCCATATGGGAAAGTCCCTTGCCCCTAAAAAACCATGTCTGCTCTTTTATTTTTTTAAAGATTTTATTTATTTACTTGAGACAGAGAGAGTAGAAGTGGGGGTAGGGGTCGGGGTAGACTTGGGGGAGCAGAGGGAGAGGAACAAGGAGACTCCCCATTGAACCAAGAGTCCGACCCGGGGCTCGATCCCAGGACCTTGAGATCATGACCCAAGCTGAAGGCAGATGCTTAACTGACTGAGCCACCCCTCTATTCTTCTCATTGAACAGTTACCATTTTGCTGCACATTAATTGATATTAAATTCACAGTTCCCCCTTTATCTTTTCCAAGCCCTATTATCTCCCCAGGGTATAGACAGGGAACTAGGTTCATCTTATTTCAGACCCAGCAGAAGTGGAGTAGAGCTGCATCCGACTTGAGGACAGTATCTGAAAACCTCATTCATTTTATTACGTATTCAGGTGCCAGAAAATGTAAGTAAATATTTCTCATTTCATAGGATTACTAAATTTAACCAGAATATTTCAGATGTTTCATTATATGGATGATTGATATCTGGTAAAAATGAGGTTTTGCAGTGCTGTTCCAACTTGCACAGTTTTGGGAAAAAGATTCGGGAAGAGTTCTGGTAAGTTCCCCCACAAGAAGGACATTGGCTCTTGTTTGGTACATTAGACCTCTGTTTCCTTGCTGTGAAACAAACTTTCAGTAATTACCATTATAGTCCTTCACAACTGTTAGAAAGGAAAGGAATGTGGACTTGTGTCCACCCCCAGGGGTTTGCCCTGGCTGCCTCTCTTTGAATTTACAGTTGGGTGGGCTTAGAATGCTGGAGGCGGGGCCACTGGGAGGGAGCGGAACAGTATTTTCACTGTCTCCCCTCTTTAAGATCTGGTCAGTTTTTCATCTGTAAGCGTAGGCTCCTGGGCTAGAAGCCTCCTAACAGCCCTTCCAGAAATGATACCTAACGATTTAGGGAGATTGCCGGATGCCAGGGATCCAGGCGGAGGACCAGATGATTTTCACAAAAGTACTCACTGTCATCTCTAGGGGGCGTGCCAGACCTCCTTACAGCCTTGGAAAGTGAAGTAGCCCATCCACCCACATTTCTCAATGCTTGGCGGGATGGAATTTACTGCTGGGGCAGGAATGAGGCTGAGTTGGTGAGCTGCTAAGAAAAAGTGACAACGGCAGGTATTTTGTAGGGAAGTACACCAGGCAAATTGGTCTAATGAGAATCCCAGATAGGAAATGAACTGAAGGCTAATATTGGACAGGAGTTGGGGGAGGTAACAGAAGGGTGGAGATTCACAGCGGTTCTGAAAACGAGTGTATGTTTTCATCTAGAACACATTTATTGACCCAGGGCTGTACCGGGCGTCGGTAAAGCAGTGGTGGGCCACGGAGACTTTTGCCACGTGGGAAACCTGCCATGACAAAGTGTTAATGGAACTTAAGACAGGCTAAGTTCAGACAGATGTTAATGGATAGCAGGGAGATGTAACCTGGTCTGGGAATCAGAGATCTCCTGAGGGGCATGGACTGTAAGGATAAGCAGGAGAGGGGTAGGGAGGGAGGGAAATCTCATCCTGAAAGACCCAGAAAGGATGGAGGCACGGTGTGTAGGGGCAAGTGGAAGGGGGTAGAGCAAGGCCCTTCTGTTGAGTAGGAGATGGAGGAGTGGACAAGAAGTGAGGCTCGAGTGTTTGGGAGGGTTCGATCATGTTAAGGAGGCTGAACTCAATCCTCAAGACAGTGGAAACCATTGGAAGGTTTCAGGGAAGGGACTACGGGGAGATCTTTCTAGCCAGAGAGGCGAACGGGTTGAGAAGGCGCAAGACTGCAGGTGGGGGTACCAGTGGGGAGGGGGCGTGCTCATGCAGATGAGAGGTGAGGGGGGCTGCAGGAGTATGGGGAGAAGGGGAGGGAATGGGGACATATTTAGAAGGCAGGCATACTGGGTTGTAGCTCAAGAGCTTAGCGGGGATTCTCCCTCAAAACTTACAGCTTCACTGACAGACAAAATTCACCATGTTCTGTTCCCTTCGAGCAATACAATGTGGAGAGAAACCTGCTTCCCATGGAAACTCCTCCCCCACAGACTCAAACTGCTGCCTCTGTGTGGACAGGTGAGTGCACAGACCTGTTACTCTTCCTGAGGGGCCCTGTTTGCCTCACAGCTAAAACATCCTGGCCCTTTCAGCCTTAAAGAAAAAGATGACACTCGAGTTGGCCAGTAACCAGAGGCCCAGATTAATGCGATGGAGTCTATTCCTAGGGAATGGTTGCAAAGGACTCCTCACTGCATTCAGGAAACACTTTCTCCTTCTGTGATGTGTCAGTGTGCAGCCAGAGACAGTGGCAGAGTGAGGGTGCAGCTCGGAGCCTCCACCTGGGAGGCGGGAGGGTGTGCCCCTTCCAGTCAGAGATACTGGCCACTCGTTCCACAAGAAGCCTCAAAAATGACCAACCAGAGGTGCTCAGAGGTGCGGAGCCCAGGTGCTGGGCGAGGCCTAAGGGCCAGTGACCGGGATTCTAACAGAGCGTTTTCCATCACATGCTGAACACGCTGCTCCTTACCTTCCTGCCATGCAGGATTGGGGGCCCTGAGCCCAAGCACCCTTGAGCTTGCTGGAGATGTAGTCCTGGGACCCTCCGGGGAGGGAGCGTGCACCCCGTAACTCCAGAACTGCCCAGATCTCCGGATGGTGATGCACTCTGCTTCTTCCCCACGGTGCCTGTGACAACAGGTGTATGGGGATGCAGAGGGGACACGGAGGTACTGCTGTGACTGGGCGCCGTTTCATCCTGGGAATTCTGCAGAACATATACAATCTACCCCTGAAACATTCTGGTCAGGATCTCCTTCACGGAGTTATTCCAGAAAATATTTATGGAGTGGGTACTATGTGCCAGGCCCTGTTCTAGCATCAGGGACCACATCTATCAATAAAACAATGGCACTTTGGCAACAAAACTACGGCACTTCTGTTACAGAGAGAGACGAGAGATAATAAACACTAAATATGGTATTGTGAGCCTTTTGGAGGGCATAAAGTCCAATCCATTCAAGAGGATGCATCATTTTCTCTTGATCAGGTATGGTGAGAGGCCCAATGCCCATCCGTTTCTCAGTGCTTGTCAAGAAACCTCACTTGGTGGACATGCGGTGATTGCTGCTGAGTTAGGAAGGTCAGTTCTGCTCATGATGTGCGGAGAGAGAGAGCAGAGCCAATGGGTAGATGAGTCACTGCAGGGGAGTTGACAATACTGACTCCATCTTGCTCGTATTCAGTTGTTCGGTGACCCCTCCTGAGGCTACGTGTCACAGACCCCTTGGAGATTAATACATATAATTTCGAAATGCCCACCACAGCTGGGATGGGAGGAGGCTTGTTCTGGCCTCCCATGAACCTTAGAGATGACGTCGTCTTTCCCCTTCCTGATGCACACGTGATACTCTAAGATCTACTTAAAAGTTAGCTGTTAATCGGGTGCACAGAAGCCCTTTGATCTCACTACAGTGCCCTTCTGTGTGTCCCCCTCGCTCTAGAAAATCTGTGGTCTAAGATCTAGGTTTTGCACAGAATAACCACACAACTGCTATGGATTGTCCTCTGCCTGATCCTCAACCCCCGTCAGTAAGTTACCCTGAATAAAACTGTCAGCTGTGTGGAATGGCTTGCTTCGTTTTCTGGTCTCACGGTGCCTTCTCAGTTTGGGGGGATACCTTACTGTTCCTCCTCTACCTCCTAACAACAATTCACGGAGTAAATGAGCAGGTGAGTAAGATAGTAACAGAGAAAAAAAAATGGAGTCAATTAAGCACAAGTTAGATAGAGTCCCTGTTTCCGATCATCTATAAAACTCTACCCAGAGGCCCTGCAAATTTGGGGATAGATGTCGGGGAGCTGGGGGTAATCACCTGGGAGTTAGGAAGTGCTATGGCTGGGGAAGGTGGGAAGGGCATTGGCTGAAGGGATGGCTTGCTTATTACAGAATTAACATTCCCTTGTTTTTGTTTTGTCGGTCGAAAATGTAGGGAGAAGCCTGTGGTTCTTCCTTCAGAGGGCTGGGGTTATAACTGACCAAAGGACACAGGTCCTTAGAAAATCCTTGAAGGGGTAAATGGATCAGGCAGGGCAGACCATAGGCTGTCATCTTGTATGTTTCAGTCACGTGGGCTCTACACTGTTTCCTCCTGACTTTGGAGGCATGGATTTCTCAGGGTTTAGTTTATTGTCAATGAAGCGAGAGTCAGGGGCACTTAGTAAACCTCTTCTTGTGTTTGCTAATAATTATCACCCAATTCATAATGGGCTCTGCAATGCTCCTACTTCCTTTAATTAATTTGTCCTGTATTAATTATTGGGGTATTTTATTTTATAAGGGTGATGACTAACCCAGCCTGGCAGGTTCAGAACTGCCTTGTTGGCAGTTGACTGACAAGGGCTTGGTCTTCCAATTAGGCCCAAATCCATTCAGAAGGATGCATCATTTTCTTCTGACATGAGGCGTGGCCTCATGGGAGCCAGTGCCTGCCAGGGAACCTGGCCTCCTGGGGCAGAGATCTTGTCAGAGCTCAAGCTGCTGAGTTGGGAAGGTCAGTTCTGCTTGTGGCTTCCAGAGGGAGCAAGCCCAGCCAGCCAGCAAGTAAAAGTCCAGGGGCTGAGGGCGCCACCGAGAGGAGTGTCTTCCAAGTGGCATAGTAGATGACCTTCAGACCCGAAGCCCTTCTACTAGGAGCTGCTTACCACTCAGATATTTGACGATCCTTCAAGTTCTTCATGGAATGGAAGGATATTTCTTCCAACTTCTTGGTTCCCCTAAGCACTTTCCCTCAACCTATTCTTTATCCATCTGAGTCTATCCTGTGGTAGTTATAGTCCGCCCCTAACCCCCAGTGGTTCTGTGTTTGTATTCCAATTTTATTAGCAGCTCCTATTTGAAATGTTATGTCGTTGAATTCACAGTTGTGCTGGATGATGGAGATGCATGATGTGGTCTTGATCTCCGGTCTGGAATATGTTCCAATGCACAGACCTCTCCTGCCCAGACTGTTGCAGTAGTCTCCTGATGGCTCTGGAATTTGGGTGGTTCTGCCTCTACACATTCACCTATTTTGCTTGCTTCCTGGTCTGTCATGTCTAAGACTCATCCTCAGACTTGTCCTCTTCCTGAGCCCCTCGTCATGGATTTCCTTAGATGTTTCTGTGAAGCCTTCCTGCCTCACGCCTGCTGAATTCCTCCATCCTCTTCCCAGACTACCTACATCCCAGAATGGGCCCAGTGGCAGTTTTTGGCTCTCCTGCAGCTCCCTCTGTTACACGAGGCCCGCCGCGAGGCTGGGAACTCGGCCTTATTTGTCCATACAATCCCAGGCCAGAAATAGGAAATGAGTTCTTACTTCTGTAGAACATATGAAGGAAGAAAGCTGGAATCTCCCTCCGTTTGCTTTAATAAGGATGTATATCATCTAAAAACCAAGCTCCTCAGTTCTTAAAAACCTATGCCCTCTTTTGAGAAACATAAAAATCTCTGCTTTTTCTTTAATGTTAGGGATATTTCAAAACAAGGCAGATGTTGTTATTCAAGCAAAACAAAGCGATGGCGCTTTGAATATTCTCAGCCCATCTACCTGCACTGCGCGCAGCATGGACCGTGATCCTCCCATCTGCTGTGACTCTCACTGCCCAGTTTGGGCCCCGGGGTCGATGCCCTGCACGTTTGCTGCGAGTCGGTTAGTTTTTGGCACTTTGGCGGTTTGGCAGTTGGCTCTCAGCGAGGGGGCCACTGCCTCGTCACAGGGTGAGAAACCCCCGGGGGGCAGGAAGACCTAATCCATCTGCCCAGCCAGGCCCTTTCTCCGCTCCCCCAGATCCGAAGGAGCTCTGCTGCCGTCACATGGGAAAGACACTTTCTGAACTTCTCTAAGCCTGAACTCTGCAACTCCGTGAGCTGGAAGTTACTTTTCAGGCCACCCTTAATTCCTTCATCCTGTGCTTTAAGTCATTTCCCTCCTGCTGCGCCTGAGAAGATGGAAGAAAAGTAGCATCGATTTGCGCTGAAGAGGTTATGGCTTTTGAGCACGCACACTGCAGAGTGCAGTTGCTTTGACCTTTGGCCACGTGACAGGTGTGTGTGTGTGTGTGTGTGTGTGTGTGTGTGTGTGTGTGAGTGTGTGTTTGGGGTGGGGTACAGGTGGAGGCTCAGTCTACCTGGGGTTTACTTGTCCAGATTTATGGGGGAGAGATAGCAGGCAGGGGGAGGGGTGAGCTCTGATATCAAAGTTAATGATGAGAGAGAAGATAGGGAGATCTGAAGTCAAAGTGTTGGAATCAGTACAGATTATGGAAGAAGGAGCTGGGAGCTAGTGGCGGGGTGTGGGGTTCATAATGAGGGTAACAGGAGGGGATGGGACTTGGCCACCCCCTAGGATAGGCGACAGAGATTCTCACTTGCCAGAAGGCAGCCGTGGGTGCCGTGTCTGGAGCAGAAGCCCAGTTTGGAAGTTTGGGGGAGGAGCTGGGGACAAGTGGGTATGAACGATTCCGTAATGTTACCTGGCAGGAGGCTACCTCTTTGGGGCCGGTAAGTGTTGTCCCAGGTTAGGCTGAAATGGACGAGTCACTCTCTTCCAGAGTGGCTCTCATAACCTGTATTAGAAAATGTTCTAGAAAATCCTTTGGCCCGGGTCAGATATTTTGTATCTGGTCCTCCCGCCGTCCCTCCATCCCTCACCTGAAGGCCTGCGAGGGACCCTTGTCTCTGGGCAACCTCGTGGCCCCTTTTCCCCACCCTTCCATTTGCCTGACTTTCTCTGGGGCGCTGCACTCAGAATCGATTAACCTAATAGATTAGGCTCCAAATGAGGTGCGCCAGAGGAGCTAGAGCTGCTGGGTCTGGTCACCAGCTCTGCTGGGTCTGGTCACCAGCTCTGCTTCCCTAACTCCTTAGTTCTGGTGGACCTGGACTTTGCCCTTCTGCAATGTGGACGGCGTGCTGTCTCACCTCCCCAAGCTGCCCGTTTAGCGATCACAATGAGTTCCCAGGGAGTGCAATGCCCTGCAGCTCTCCAGGATGCAAATTTGTAATTTTCTTTTTTTTGCCAAGCCTCTCACATCAGCTCCAGTTTCATAACCTCAGTCAACCCACCCTCTCCCCTCCCTTCCTGCACGTACAGAGTTCTCTCTAGCCCAAATGCGCACCTGCGGAAAAACTTGGCATGGACTCCTTTCCATCTGTCACCACTTCGAATAGCTTGAGTGTGCTGATGACAGATAAAGTAATTGCAGAGCATACGAATGACTTAATATTTGATGTGTTAAAATAATTTTTTAATACCAAGCATTTGTATAATTTATAGCTGGAATCCACAGTTTTTCCTCTTGCTCCCCATTTCTCATTTGGTGGC
Source organism: Nasua narica (assembly GCA_028533885.1). Classification (NCBI taxonomy): domain Eukaryota; kingdom Metazoa; phylum Chordata; class Mammalia; order Carnivora; family Procyonidae; genus Nasua; species Nasua narica. Next base: position 4,981 of record JAPYYJ010002693.1, on the reverse strand, counting down.
TCTCCCACTGGAGTGGCAGGAACATCGGCTCCATGGCTCTTGTTTTCACTTAGGGTATTACAAGAGGAAGTGGAGAATCTTTGGCAGCATCTAGGATGCCTGTTGATTTCTGAATCTCTGGGCCTTGGCTCTGTTCTTAGCAGGTTGAGGTGCTTAAAAGTACTGTTGTTAAAGAGTTACATTGTTACACTGTCACGTTGTTAAATAAGTTACATTGTTACATTGTTAAATAAAAGCTGGAGGTTCATTTCACAACTGTTTACTGAGGACTTCTATGTGCCAAAGACAATTCTAGGCAGTAGAATACAGCAACAAACAAGGCAGACAAGGCCTCTGCCCTCAAGGGGTTTATAGTTTAGTGGGGAAGATAGATGGGTGAGGGAGAGTAGCAATGCATGTTGGCAGCTTCAATGGAGAAAATGCAGGATCTTGGTAATTCAGGATATCAAGAGCTCACCAATGCTAGAAGTAAGGGAAGAGCCTCCTCTGGGCAGTGAGTTAACTGAAAGAGCCAGTGTGGAGTTTGGGCCAATTGGATAGAAAGGTAGAGACAGCCTACGTGAAGGTAGGATGCCAAGACAGAGAATGGTTGGCTTGAGCAGCTAGAAGACACTCATTACCTCTAGAACTTGCGTCAGAGTAGAGAGTCATGCTGTCGTAGGGGACAGAAGATGGATCATAAGTGACTCTCTAGACTGTGTTAAGGAGGGGTGGAGGGATTTTAAACAGGAGGGTGACATAATTCGATTTTTCTGCTAGAAAATTTCCTGTGCTGAGACCCTCAGAGAAAGGGGTCTGGGAATCAAGCCAGCCAAGGAGTGGAGGTCTTCATCGACTTGACTCTGAGAGGTCATCCTGGCTCAGATTTGGGTTTCAGGATTAGGAGACATGATAAAAGAAATTGGCTTACTCTGTTAAAAAAATTTTTTTTTCCAAACAGAATATTTTCAGCTAGTCTCCTTTTTGCTCTCTCCTTATTTCTGTTCCTTTAATGCTTCACCACCTATGGATGTATATGATCTTGTACATATAGCGTAGAAGGACAGGTGAGAAGAATATGGCCCCCGTAGGGGTAGGCACGGTACTAATTCCTTGTCTCTCTGGTGTCCTGTCCCCTTTCCCCATCTGAAGGCCCCCCAGAGCTGCCAGTATGTGCTGGAACCAGCGGCACAGGATGGCCGGAGCTGAGAGTTGATTGCAGAATGTCTTCCCAAATCCATAACTGGACATCACATTTAAGTTTGACCTTGGCTATGGGGACGGGGCGGGGGAGGGGGGGAGTTGAAGCATTGAAATCAAACAGATGCTGCTACAACTCAAGACTTTTATTCCCCCCCACCCCGAAAAGCTGGTTGTTAAACCTCGAGCAGTGCTCCACTGCCTGGGGCTCACTCACAGAGACGCAGGCAAGCAGCCCGAGACCCTGATGGTGAGGGAACTTTGTTGTCGCTGAATGCAGCGCGTGGTGGCCGAGTCCTCTGTAACCGAGACAGGTCGTTTCTCTGCATCTCAGTGAGGCTGTTTTTCAACTTATCTCTCGAGTTTGAATCGGTTGCTTTTTTCCTACCCCCCTCAGCTGTCTGGGGTGACGGCATGACAAGGGAGCTGGGAAGAGGGTAGCAGGTGTCTGCTCAGACAGCCTCCTTGGTGTCCACCTCCCCAAGTGTGGGCTGGCAGCTTGTACTTGCACTTGTGTAAATCCTCATGTGTGGCCATTCTTCAGCCTAGGGCTGACTTTCCCATCCTTCCTCTGAGTCTTTCCTCGAGTGCCCGCTTGGGATGAGTATTTATGTGAACAGGGAGACAGGAAAAGTATAACAAATTAGTTTTGCTCATTACTTAGCACTTGGAAGATGGCTAATAGATGACGTAATCAACTTGGTGCGATGTGAGCAGTTCTGCATGTGGGACGAGAAGACCTGGGCTCAAGTCCATGGCTGCCCTCTGACCAGCCATGTGACCTTGGCAGTTTCTTAATGTCTTTGAAGTTCAATTTCCTTATTTGTCAATGAGGATGATGATTATACCTAACACGGAATATTATTCTGAGGATGGCACGTGGAAACTCATCAGCATATGTTAATTCCTCTCCCTCTTTAGAGGTTTTCTAGCACTAGAGTGGCTTTTTAATACATGCAATTCACATGTTTTCTCTGAAGAGATAATGGAGTGTCAGCCTTGAGGACGCATAGTCCCAAATTTGCTCACACTGGCCCAGGAACAACGCCAAGGTCACTCTCTAAGCGCCTGCCTTGGCTACAGTCCAAGAACTGCTGGTCACTCAATGCAAGAGCCAGTCCCATGGCCTCTGGAAAGATACCGAGGAAAGGGGACCACACAGGATTGGATGGAACTTTTCAAAAGACCACCATAGATTAAGTTTTCATGGTAGGACTATGGGAACCTTCTTTTGCTCAATTTTTCCAGTCTTACTTATGCATCAGGAGGTTGTCCTTTATTACCTGCTGGTGGGGGGCAGGGAGGAAGACGTGGATTGGGACTTAAGGCCTGTCATCATCTTGGTGGCAGGGGAAAAGCTGATCCTCATTCAGATTGGGTATTGTCCCCTTGTCCCAAATACTACCATACCTGTTTCCCCAAGGTCAAGTATATCAGTTCCTACACGGTCCCAAGAGTATCTCAGAGCAACACATCCTCTGAGGATTAGGACAGGTGAAGTTATTTAGCTCAGCCATTAGCTTTTACCTCCGAGTGAAGAGTGAGGGACGAAGGGATGAGATAAGACCTTACTACTCAGGGCTTTGTGACGTGTCCCATGACAAAACTCACAGCTCTCTTTCTCGTCATCTTTCCAATCCCTCATCATGGTCCTCCATAGCCCCCGCCTGAAACTTCATCTTCCATTTGGGATCCTCATCCCCAAGTGATAATGTATCCCTTTGAGGCTTCCAGAGCCCACTGCCTCTGCCATCGGCTGGATGACAGTGGAGTCTGCTTTGTCTCTGGCTCCGCATGATTCCGAAGGGGAGCGTGTTTGGGCAGGAGGGCAGTGAGCCCTCCAACCTCTGTTTGGGAAGCTTTATAAGAGATGCATGCTTTTACTCTAGTCCTCTTAGAGCCAAACTCGGCATGAGAAATGTAGATTCCACTCTGGGCTGATGAAATGGAAGGTAGGAGTTAGTGGTGGTGGAGCTAGAGGGATTATAGAAGCGAAAGCCTTGAGAGTTCAGTGTTAGTGCAGACCTCAGAGTCTGCAGGCAAGAAATTCACAGGAGAAATACCAAGTGCCAACCAACAGGTGAAAATATACCATCCTCGCTAATCATCAAAGAAGGCAAAGTAAAGTGGAATAACGAGACTTCTTGGAAACTAACCTATGGGAAAACAGAAGTATAAAAAGATGTATGCACAAAGATGTTTATTGCAGTACTGTTTGTAGCAGTAGATCATTAGAAACAATTTAATTGTACATGGACAGGGGAATAATTAAACAGGTTATGGGACATCTCTGCAACGAATACTGTAGCAGCCACTAAAGCAATGAGTCCTGAATAGGAAAATGTCCTTGCTACACTCAAAAAAGACAGGTGCAGAACAATTTGTAGAGTATGTTTCTGTTTGTGTAAAAGAATTCTATGTGGACCCTGTGTGTGTGTGTGTGTGTGTGTGTGTGTGTGTGTGTAAAGAGTGGAGAGAACATACTAAGCTTTTTTTCCCCAAATATGTTTATTTCATTTTTTCAGTGTTACAAGATTAATTGTTCATGCTAAACTATTAAGAGTAAATATTTTTGGGGATCGAGATTAAGAAGGAAGAGTGTGGAGGAAACAATAGTTTTTATTGAGATATAATTGACATATCACGTTATATTAGTTTCAGGGGTACAGCATAATTATTTGATTTTTTTATGATTTGATATTTTTATACATTGTGAAATGATCATCACAATTAATCTACTTAACATGGATCACCACACAGAGTTACAGAGCTTTTGTCTTGTGCCGAGAACTTCAAAGGTCTGTTTTCTTAGCAACTCTCCAATATGCAACACAGTATTATTAACTATAGTCATCCTGCTGTACGTTATATTCCCATGACCTATTATCTTATAACTAGAGTTTTGTACCTTTTGACCCCTTCACACCTTTTGGAGCTAAGCATTCTAACTTTGCGCACGTTTTGTCATTTGAATTTTTGTAAGAAAGGTAAAGAAAAATTTTTATAGAATGGAATATGTAACGCCATCTTCATACCATTCTCAGAGCTAGGAAATCCAGACGTTACGACGCATCTTGGAGCACGTCTGGCGGGGAGTTAGGTGTAGTGGTGTATAATCTGGGCTAGGCTATGGGGCTAGCTCTGCTCCCTGGGGTGGGGAAAATAGTAGGAGGGCAGTGTGCAGGTCTCACAGGTGCTGGGGAGGGGGCAGGGGAGGGCTGCATTCTGGCCCGGCAGAGCTTGATAGCCGGTGGGTGAGCACTCTATGACGCTCACACTGGGGTTATCCAGTGTGGGACTTAACAGCTATATCAGCAGTGCTGGTGTTATTCCAAGACCTCAGAGAGGGGGCAGGTAGCCTCTGGAGGCTTGTCAAGATGTCACAGAGCCTTATCAAGATGACAAGGTGGACGGACATTCGGAGAAACGGAAGAGGAGAGAGGGGTCTGGAAAGAGCAGGACTGGAGACATCAGGATTCTCCGGAAGAGTCGGGAAGCTAGTGAGGGCCGAGGAGAAACAGAGTCAGTCACCAGAAGTACAAGCAGGAACAACAAGTGGGGGCCCCAGCGGGCATCAATGGGGCCCACCACCCAGGGTAGCTCAGTGCTTACGCCCAGTGCATTAGATGAGTCCCAGGGGTGGCTGGGGCCTGGCGTCTGGGTGGGAGTCAGATGGTCCCAGCTGTAGAGAAGCAGGGCTGGAAGGCCACGAATGAGGCACAGCCCCACACAGCTGTGGCCTGGCCTGCAACAGACATCCCCGCCTCCCGCTCGGAAGCCTGCTGGAGCCCTGGCCTGGATG
>JAPYYJ010002692.1:0-12455 GCA_028533885.1 Nasua narica | reverse complement strand
GATTTAATGTTTACAATGATTCATTTGTATCAGAATAGCCAGGTTCCCCACATCATTGCCAATTTTCAGTCATTTACTTTTTTGCCAACTTGATGCAGAACACCCAGTTGTTATTTTATTTTATACTTTTTAAGTTCTATATGAAAGAGGATTTTTTTTTTACATTTTCAGTTTCTTCAATAAATAAATATTAAATCAGAGTCAAATACTGAATACTTGGAAGTGGAAACTCAGGAAAGCCAAAAAGATGGACATAAAGCTACTCTTCCAGGGAACTGTGCCCTAGCTCTGTGTTCTCTCCACCAGATGAGGTGGTGGGCTTGTTGAATTTGCTTCAAGAAACAGAAAAACTGAAATATATTTAGTTGTCTCTTTGGCTGTTCCTTTACCAGTATTACACTGCTTGCTTTGCTATTATTTAATAAAATGTGAAGCTATCTGATAGGATGTCATCCTCTGTTCTTAAAGCATTTCAAGTTATATTTTCTGTTGTTTGGCTAATTAGCTAAAATGTTCAAAAATAATCTATTTTGATGTTTGTTGGGATGAATAGTTTGGTAAGGTAATTGACATTGATAAAATAGTGAGCCTTCCCATGTAAAGACATGATTTTCTCTTTGCTTATTTAGGTCTTTTCTAGTAAAGGTTTATAGTTTTCATTGCTATAGCATAGTACAGTGCTTGCTAGATTTTGCATATGTGTTTAATGTGTTCATTTACAGTGGTAATTATTTGCATTGACTTTTTAAGTTGTTGCTGATATGAAGAAAATTGACAAGTATCATATATTAATCTTATATTTGGACACCTTGCTGAACTTATTAATTGAAAGAGTCAGTTATTTCCCTTTTAAGTCAATGAAACATCTCATCTGTAAAAGTGATACCTTGATCTTTTATTTATTTTTCTTGCCTTATTGCATGTACTTTAGGTCTCTGGAAAACTGATTATCATCATAAATATCACATATGAGAAAAATCTATGTAAACAGAGCTCTGGCTAGTAAGCACAGTGGATTCCAGAATCTGAGTAGACCCAAATGTTCTTATCCCCAATAACTATCCCCTTCTGTCTCCTAAAGGTAGCCATTTTTATGACTTTTATGCAGTGGTGTGCTGATAAATGTTTAACAACCCTTTCTCCAGAAAACAGAACAGAACAAAAGTTCAGATTTGTGTGTTTGCTGATATCAATAATACAGATATTCCTACTATCACCCATTTTATGCTATCAACACAGATTTAGGTTGAGATGCCCCGATCAGCTCTCCAGGTGCAGCCTAGGCTAGCTCTAGCACACCATTGTGATCATGGTAATCCTTTCAATTATTCATACTTTTCCTGCTTAAGTACATCTCCCTAAAAACCTGAAGTTTAGTTCAGCCCTCTTTTCTTTATGTAGTTGGGATCATATAGAGCCTCTTTTGATCAGTATCGTGTGTGTATTTCATCAGTGTTGTCTAGAGTAACTATAGGGTGACCATTTTCATGGATGTATAGAGTACCAATGTGTAATTATATCTCAATTCCCTTGGACATTTAGATTGTTTCCACTTAAGGGTATTAAAAATAATAGGAACTAGAGGGTATTATGCTAAGCAAAATAAGTCGATTAGAGAAAGACAGCTATTATATGATCTCACTCATATATGGAATTTAAGAAACAAAAAAGGATCATAGGGGAAGGGAGGGAAAAATAAAATAAGACAAAATCAGAGAGGGCAACAAACCATAAGAGACTTAATCATAGGAAATAAACTGAGGGTTGCTGGAGGGGAGGGTGTTAGGGGATGGGGTAACTGGGTGATGGACATTAAGGAGGGCATATGAAGTAATGAGCACTGGGTATTATATAAGAATGATGAATCAATGAGTTCTGCTCTGAAAGTAATAATACATTGTATGTTAATTGAATTTAAATAAAAATATTTAAAAAATAATAGTCAACATTTTCTTGGAGCTCTACTTCTGTTTGTATTTCTAGGTAGTAGGATAAGTTGTACCTTAAACTTTCGTGGATTATGCAGAAGATTTTTCTAAAGTGGTTTACCAAATTATATTCTCTCACACTGTGTATGATATTTTGTTTTGCTCTGGGTTATCATTGTTATTGTCAGTCTAATTTTTTAGTGACAACTTAGCATTTGTTTGGTTATCAAATGAAATTGTGGGCAACTGACATCTTTAATTTTTGCAGTCCAATTGTTATTTTAATGTTGCTTTGCAAAATGTAAGTTTTTAAAAAAATCAAGAAATAGAACAAGAAGGTAGTTTCTATCTATTGAACACCAGCTGTGTGTTGACATTTTTTTACAACTCTATCAGTTTTTTTAAACTACTTTTTTGAGATGTAATTGAGTTATAAAGAGCTGTATGTATTTAATGTATACAATTTGGCAAGTTTGGAGATAAGTATATACCCGTGAAACCATCAGCACAATCAATGTCATCAATTTATCTGTTACCTTCCAAAGTTTCTTCCTTCCCTCTTTATATTTTTGTGATAAGAATACTTAAGGTAAGATCTATTCTTTTAAAACATTTTTAAGTATACAACACAGAATTATTAACTATAGGCATGATGGTGTACAGTAAATCTTTAGGACTTATTCATTGGACTTAACTGAAACTTTGTACCCTTTGTCAGATAATTTAGTATTTCTCTTTCAATAGAATATATAGATACTTCATTGTGTTTTAAAGTTTATTGCTTGATTCTTAATTAGCATATTCTCTCTCTCTCCCCTCCCCCTTTTTTTTGGTTGGGGGGGTAGATTTGGATTTTCTTTGTTTTTTAACTACCTGTTCCTCTCTTCCAAGTTTCTTCTGAATTGCCTTTTTAGTTATTTTGGAGATATTTTCCCACAAGGTACATAAGAGTCCTATTCCAGTTACATGAATTGCTGGACTTTTAAATGTGGTGTCTTTTCATTAATGTACATTCCTTTTTTTTTTTTTTTTTAAGATTTATTTACTTTAGAAAGAGAGAAAGTACCAGTAGGGGGACGGGCAGAGGGAGAGAATCCTCAAGCAGACTCCCCACTGAGCATGAAGCCCGACATGGGGCTCCATCCCAGGACCCCGAGTTCATGACCTGAACTGAAATCAAGGGTCAGACACTTAACCAACTAAGCCACTCCAGGTGCCCCTCCTTAATATACATTCTTAAGTTTCCCTTTATTGTTGATAATTTTTATATTTTTGAAAATCTGTTCCTAATCAAAGCAGTAAAACTCAGAGTAGAAGCTGGAAATTAATATTGAAGATTGAAGAAAGAATGACCTTTCTTATGTTGTACAGTAGAATATTAGGTAATAATGCAGAAGCTAAAAAATGTACCTACCCAATTTGTGGATACTGCTCATGAGATTTTTAACAGAATGTTGAGTACCAGTTGGCTTTTTTTAGCTACATATAATAGACATGGAAAGAAAGAGATGAAGTAAGATAGGAATTACTTAGTTTTCAAGCAGAATTAAAGAACATATGGAAAGCCCTGGGAAGTTTCTCTGGCTAGGAGAACATCCTCAAAGTAACAGATAGACTCAGGGTAAAGAGCAAATGAAGACTCTAGCTCTAAGACCCTTTGTTAAGACTTCAGAAAGATTTAAAAGGGTGTCTCTCCATAAGACAAAATGGCTCTAGAAAAAAATCAAGGTATTTATAACATGGGAGCCTGATATACCCAAAGCAGAAAGATTCATCTCATAAAATGGCTAGGGGGCATATTACTGGGGCATTAAGTGGACTCCAGTAAGATCCTTAAAAAACAAACAAACAAACAAACAAAAAAACAAAACCACCCACAAAGTTTTTAAGAGCATTATATAGACAGCCCTGTCAACTTGAAGTAAAAGTAATAAAGGCATTTCAAAATGAAAAGAGGCTTCCAACTTTTTTATAGGTAGCAAAAAAGCCAAAAGCTTTGACTTAAAATTTTTAAAAAAGGGTTCAGGACGCCCTCCCAGTGAGCAGAATTAGGGCATAATCAAAAAACATTTCCTAACTCTGGGGTATGGGATATTAGTGGAAGTTCCTCGCAGATTTCAAGATTGTTATGGATTAGTTACTGTGATTTATTTTCCATTATTCCTCATTTTGAATGGAAATGTGTAGTGTTATTTGGGTGTGTAAGACACAGATACGTTTTTAGTTAACAGATCTGTGAAACAAGCAGCTCAGCAATTATGGAAAATGATTTCTGTCTGGACTTAATTTAGACCATACCCTGGACTTCAAGACTCAGCCCGATTCTGTGATTGGGGTAAGGCTCTTGCAAGTCCTGGGTATTAGCATATTTTGCATGTAAGTGGGATAGAAATATTTTTTGGCCAAAGGGACCACAACATTAGACAGTTTAATGTCAATAAATACCTCCCCTCTGAGTCTCCATGCCCATTTGCAGTGTGACCTTGCTACTCTTCTATCCAGGAGTCATTTCTTTGTCCATAACCTTAACTTTGAGTTTGGTCATGTGACATGCTTTGGCCAGTGAGCTATCAGGAGCGAGTGCATTAGGGGGTGTCCACTTGTAAACCAGCATCTACCTAAGAAAGTGTGCTCTCTCTTGTTGGTAGGGACCTCTGGGGAAGAAGTGCTGGGGAATGAGGGAGCTCCTGGAGAAGGACCAGAGTCTCTAACTGATAGCCATCATTAAAGGGCAAATGTCAGAGGGATGCCAACCTTCCTGCCAAACACGAGCTGTGAGAAACCCCTGAAGATACTAGACAGAACAAAATCATCACCCAGCTGTACTCATCCAACCTGTGAAAAATAATGTGTTGTTATTGTTTTAAGTCACTAATTTTGGGTCCATCTGTTACACAGCAATTGCTACTGATACACCTATCATTTTTGAGGTTAAGATGATTCCATATCATTGACTAATCATTCTCTTTAATCCTTTTACAAATTGATTTCAATTCAAAACAACTTTTTATCCAATTAATTTCATTTTTTCAGGGTTCCAAGATTCATTGTTCATGCACCACACCCAGTGCTCCATGCAATATGTGCCCTCCTCAATACCCACCACCAGGCTCGCCCAATCCCCCACCCCCCCTCCCCTCCAAAACCCTCAGTTTGTTTCTCAGAGTCCACGGTCTCTCATGGTTCATCTCGCCCTCTGATTTCCCCCAATTCACCCTTCCTTTCCTTCTCACAATGTCCCCCATGTTTTTCCTTATGATCCACACATGAGACCATATAATTGACTCTCCACTTGACTTATTTCACTCAACATAATGGACATCTTCCGGTCCTGGCCATGTTGATACAAAAGTTGGGTATTCATCCTTCCTGATGAAGGCATAATATTCCATTGTATATATAAGCCATATCTTCTTTATCCTTTTGTCTGTTGAAGGGCATCTTGGTTCTTTCCACAGTTTGGCGATTGTGGACATTGCTGCTATGAACACTGAGGCACATATGGCCCTTCTTTTCAGTACATCTGTGTCTTTGGGATAAATACCCAGTAGTGCAATTGCAGGATCATAGGGTAGCTCTATTTTTAATTTCTTGAGGAATCTCCACACTGTTTTCCAAAGTGGCTGCACCAACTTCCATTCCCACCAACAGTGGAAGAGGGTTCCCCTTTCTCCACATCCTCTCCAACATTTGTTGTTTACTGTCTTGTTGATTTCTAACTGGTGTAAGGTGGTATCTCAGTGTGGTTTTGATTTGAATCTCAATGATGGCTAATGATGATGAACATTTTTTCATGTGTCTGTTAGCCATTTGTGTGCCTTCTTTGGAGAAGTGTCTGTTCATGTCTTCTGCCCATTTTTTTGACGTGATTATCTGTTTTTTGAGTGTTGAGTTTGAGAAGTTCTTTACAGATCTTAGATATCAGACATTTGTCTGTAGTGTCATTTGCAAATATCTTCTCCCATTCTGTGGGTTGCCTGTTTATTTTGTTGACTATTTCCTTTGCTGTGCAGAAGCTTTTTATCTTGATGAAGTCCCAAAAGTTCATTTTTTCTTTTGTTTCCTTTGCCTTTGGAGACATGTCTTGAAAGAAGTTGCTGTGGTCGATGTCGAAGAGGTTACTGCCTATGTTCTCCTCTAGGATTTTGATAGATTCCTGCCTATAGAGTTGCAGGTCCATATCTGGGGTCTCTACTCTGTTCCACTGGTCTATATGTCTGTTTTTGTGCCAATACCATGCTGTTTTGGTGATCACAGCTTTGTAGTAAAGCTTGAAATCAGGCAACGTGATGCCCCCAGCTTTGTTTTTCTTTTTCAACATTTCCTTAGCAATTCAGGGTCTTTTCTGGTTCCATAAAAATTCTGAGATTGCAAAACAACTTTCAAAGGAATGTTTGGCACTCAAGAAAATTATTCTAAAGTTCATCTGAAAGGATAGACCTGAGAGGATATCCATTTGTGAAAAATCATAAGCAAAAACAGTGTGCTGATGTTCTTTCTAATTACATTTGTAAAGCTGTATTTATGTTCTAAAATATACAAAACATGAAAAAAAATTCATTTCAGAAATGGAACATAAATGATATTGAACATGAAACCATTCATTCAACAAATACATACTGAGCATCTCTTACTGTAGTGTAATTAAATTATATTACAATTTTTTAAACCCATTCCTGACCTAGTTTGGCGGCCCTAGCTAGAACCCGGTTGGTTCCCTTTCTTCAGAAGCTAATTAAGGACAAAGTACACCTAATTCCCCCTATCAGGCTTCCATACTCTAGGATCACTGGAGCCTGAACATCCCTGGGGCAAAATTAGGGACAGTCCCTATGCCCCAGGACCCTAAACGTTTTTTAAATTAGCTTGGCCCCAAAGGGACTTACGAAACCTAGCTAACCTCTGGCGTTTGCCATAAATAAATTGCCTCTTATGATTTTTCCATTTTCAGATGCAACTTCCTGCTTCGCTCTGCCTCACAGCCTTCTTCCCTTTCTTTAGAGCTGCCAGTCACAGAGAGTTCTACTCTCCGTCTACCCAAGTGTTAGCATGTTGTGTTCCTCCACCAGAAGAATCTTTCAAGTTTATAAAACAAGGGCACTTGGGTGGCTCAGTCGGTTAAGCATCTGGCTCGGGTCATGATCCAGGGTCCTGGGATCAAGCCTGTGTTTGGCTCCCTGCTTCTCCCCCTTCCTCCGCCGCTCCACCCTGTTTGTACACTCTCTTGTCCTCTCTCTCATGCATGCTCTCTGTCTCTGTCTCTCTCTCTCAAATAAATAAGTAAAATCTTTAAAAATTTTTAAAAATAAAGTTTATAAAACAATTACTTGCCAAGAATTTTTGCATGTGCTGGAAATATAATATGGAATAAGCAAACAAAATGCCCTGCCCTCAAGTGGCTTTCCTTTTTATGGATTTTGAGATAAGATAAAACCTGGCGTGCATATTTGTATCATATATTACAGAAAACAGTTTTTGATTCTTTAGATATATACGATTATAACCTGATCCCCCAAAATATAAATATGCTAAACGGAAATTGAAAATGTCAGTGACATCATTGACAAAGTAAAAGATCACAGGGAAAAACGTTAATAAAAGTTGTGCAAGTGGAAATATTCATGTAATTTTTTCTATTAAGTTGGCCATCATTATAAAGAATAATACAAACCACATGCAACTTTTTTAATTAAAAATTTTTTAAAAGCAGAGCACAAAGGTGCATTTTAGGTGAACTGAGTCCTTTTTACCAAAAGTGGATGAATGATAAAAATTACATAAAGGAGATTTGGGACTGCCAGCCCATAAAAGCTAAGACATAAAGAGCTAATAAGGTAAAAGGTTCTGTCTGCGTTTTCTCTGACAGGTGAACAGATGTAGCCGTGAGCTGCACTATGAAACTTAACTGGAATTCATGTGCACCAACCGGGATTCTTATTTTCACTGTTCATTACCCTGGTAATTATAGTATTGACTGAAAGCTTAGTTTAATTTGTATCAATTATCCAAAGACCATTTCAATACGCTTTTCTTTGCCTTCTTGATCAAAGCTTGCCTGAGAATGTTTTAAGTATATGTCTGCCTTTGAATTTCATTGAAGTTGTTGTGAACTGAGTGTCAAGTAAGTCCTGCTGATTTGATGAGGGTTCTTGGTTCTCTGTGCAAATGATATATTTCCCCCCCAAGCTTCTAATGACTTTTAACTTCTCCTCAGAGTAACTTTTTTCAGAATTTAATGGATACTGTGAAAACAAGTCAATATCTTAGTAGATAAATTTGGAATAACAAACTACATTTTTTTTCTTTATTAAGAGCTAGCTGGTGAGTTAATCTTCAAAAACTTCCCGGTTTGCTTAATTGCAAAAAGAAAGGAGAATCAATAAAACCAACATTTTTTTTTATTATTTACCATCTCTCAATCAATCTCATAATTTTTTCACCAGAATTTCTTATTTAAGCCTTATAGTAAACTTAAAGAAAGCAGCCACATTTTATGGATGTGGAAACTAAGGCTCAGATTAGTTAAATCATTTATCGCTGGTCATTCAGTAAGTGATAGGTGGGGAATTGCATCTGATCTCAAAACCAGTATTCCTTTTTTTTCCCCCCAAATACTTTTATTTTATTTTTTCAGTGTTACAAAATTAATTGTTCATGCACCACACCCAGTGCTCTATGCAATACGTGCCCTCCTCAATACCCACCACCAGGCTCACCCAACCCCCTACCCACTCCCCTTCAAAACCTTCAGTTTGTTGCTCAGAGTCCACAGTCTCTCATGGTTCATCTCGCCCTCTGATTTCTCCCATTCACCCTTCCTTTCCTTCCCACAATGCCCTCCATGTTTTTCTTTATGCTCTACACGTGAGACCATATGATAATTGACTCTCTCCACTTGACTTATTTCACTCCACATAATCTCTTCCAGTCCCATCCATGTTGATACAAAAGTTGGGTATTTATCCTTTCTGATGGAGGCATAATATTCCATTGTATATAAGGACCATACCTTCTTTATCCTTTCATCTGTTGAAGGGCATCTTGGCCCTTTCCACAGTTTGGTGATTGTGGCCATTGCTGCTATGAACATTGGGGTACATGTCCCCTTCTTTGTACTGCATCTGCTTCTTTGGGGTAAATACCCAGTAGCGCAATTGCAGGATCATAGGATAGCTCTATTTTTATAAAATTTCTTGAGGAATCTCCACACTGTTTTCCAAAGTGGCTGCACCAACTTGCATTCCCACCAACAGTGGAAGAGGGTTCCCCTTTCTCCACATCCTCTCCAACATTTGTTGTTTACTGTCTTGTTGATTTCTAACTGGTGTAAGGTGGTATCTCAGTGTGGTTTTGATTTGAATCTTCCTGATGGCTAAAGATGATGAGCATTTTCCCATGTGTCTGTTAGCCATTGTATGTCTTCTCAAAGCCAGTATTCCTTTGGATTTTCCATGCCTTTTAAGGTTTTTTACTTGGAGAAGTATTGGAATCATTCAAATAACTAGTTAGGAGGTGGGGGATCACATTCAAGGATTCCAGACAATGGGCCAGACTTTTAAGAAGTAGGCAGGTTTTCTTCACAATCTAGCATGATTGGCCCAGATGCATCTGTATTGAAACCACAGAATGGAAGTGGGGCACAAAGATGAAATTCAGTAATAGGAGTGGGTAGATTAACGCCATTAAGCACAATTGGATCTAGACCAATTCAGCTGTGTTTCTAATAGGGAAAAACTGGGTATACTTGGTGGGAGAATCATTTAGAAATGGAGATGGACTTTGGTTAGAGATTCAGTCTTGGAACAGAGTCAGTATGGTTCACAAGGCACCTGACCTGTGTATGGGTCTATGGATATATGTAACAGTACTTATGCCTTAACCCAAATGGATAGTGTATTTGTGTGTGTGTGTGTATGTGTAATTGCAGTATAACAAAGTACCACAAATTTAGTGCCCTAAAGCAGCTGCCAGTTTGTGTGGGTCAGGAGTCCAGGTACACCTGGATATCAGGGGTCACCAGGCTGTAGTCCAAGTGTCAGCTGGGCTTTTCTTCTCTGGAGAAGTTGCACCTTCCAGACTGACTGATGCTGCCCCAGAATGACTTTCCTTGGCCTTGTGGGAGTGAGAGCTCACTTCTTTTCCTGACTTTGGCCAGTGTCACCTTCTGCTCTTAGAGGAGATTCACAGTTCCTTGCCCTATGGCCCTCACGATGGCAATTAACAACATGATAGCTTCCTTTTTTGAGGCTAGCAGGTGTGTAAGAGCAAGTCTTCTAGCAAGACGAGAGTCTTGTATAATTTAACACATTCACAGAAGTGACATCTCATCATCTTTGCCTTATTTTATTAGTTAAAAGCAAGTCATAGGTTCTGTACACAGTCAAGGAGAGAGGATTACAATATTGAAGGAAAGGTGTGAGGCAGGGATCATGGGAGCCATATTAGTGTGTCTACCATAGATAGTGAAACAGACTGATTTCCATCTGTTTAGTATCATGTAAGGAGAAATGACTAATAAGTTTTCAATATATTTGATGGTATGTGTTGAATAGAAAGTGGACACTACCAACTTTTTGACATACTTTTAAAAGTTTGGGTTCAGAGATCATATACTTTCCTTTTTTATTTCCTTACTCAATACTGGCTGCAACTTTTACATGTTGGAGGTCTCAAGGGTTACCTACCAGTTCAGGCCTCAAAGGCACCTCCCACTTTCCACAAATTTTGGCCACATTGCTGCTTGTTTTTCTTTTCTTGTCTCTATGAACACTCATTCCTCAAACGATTTCATTTGGTCTCATACCAAATACCATTTGATATTGATGGCTTTAAATACCATTAATATACCACATACTACCAAATTTATATTCCAAATCAAACCTCTCTGTATTTGAATATCCAATAGACTACTGAACATCTCCACTTAAGGCTTTCCAATTCCTCTGAAACTTAATAAATCCAAAAATAAAGTCCTGATCTTCCTCAAAATCTGTCCGTCCTTCCCTATTTCAGTAAATAAGAAGTCAGTCCTTCTAGATGTTCCAACAAAATAAAACAGAATAGAAACAAACAAAGACCTTGGTGATGTTTTTGAATCTTTCCTCTTTCTGTTACAACTTGCGTCCAATCTGAGAACAAATGTTATCTTTCTTATGACCGTAGCATTTACCATTTGACATACTATTTCTCTTTAAGTAGCCTCTTAGGTATTTTTCCTGATTTGCTACCCTTAGCCTCCTACAGTTTTTTCTTGGTACAGAAAGACAAAGATGCCTTTGTAGTATACCTCAGATAATTCTAGTTCTCTGCTCAACATACTTGCAAAGCTTCCAGTGAAGGAGTAAGAATCAAAATGCTTGTAGTGCCTACACACAGTCCTAAATGATTTCATTCACCATTCTTTAATATTTTCTCTTCCTGTTATTCTTCCCTTGGCTCACTCTACTTCAGCAAAACTGACCAGAAGCACACTTCTGCCTCAAAGACTTTTCACTTGCTGTTCCTTCTACGTGGAACATACTTCCCCCAGATAATCACATGACCTGCTTCCATATCTCTTAGAAGTCTTTGCTCAAATATTATCTTGCCTATGACCATAGCATTTACCATTGACATGATATCTATTTCTCTTGTTCATATATTCTGACTCCATTATGTTCTATAAAGGCACACATTTATACATTATATATATATATATATATATATATATGTATATGTATATATATGTGGGTGTGTGGGTGTATACATATATGTGTATATATATACATATGTGTGTGTGTATATATATATATAAAACTGTTGGATCTCTGATGTCCCCTCTAGTTTCAGGCATAGGGTAAGTGTTCAATAAGTTTCTGTTGAATAAATGAAGGGACAAAGTGAATTACATTGATTTCAAATGCTAAACTGAACTTGCATTTCCAGGATAAATCCCACTTGGAAAAGATGTGGTATCCCTTTTATATATTGTTAGATTCGATTCACTAATGTTGTGTTTAGAACTTTTGCATTTGAGTTCACAACGAACTTATCCATTATTATATACTCTTATACATGGCTGATGAGAATGTGAAATAGTACAAAAGCTTTGGAAAACATCTACCATATGGCCCAGCCATTCTACACCCATGTATTAACCAACAGAAATGAAATCGTATGTGGTACAAATATTCGTACATAAATGTCTATAGCAGCTTTAGTTTTCATGGTGGGAAAACTAGAAATAAGCCAAATGTCCATCAATGGCTAAGTAGCTAAAAAAAACTTTGTTATATCTCCACAATGGAATATGACTTGGCAATAAAAAAGAATAAACTATTGACATTACTACAACACGGATGTATCTCAAATAATAATTCCAAGCTAAAGAAGATAGATGAAAAACACAAAAACAAAACCAAAAAACCATACCGAATCATTCCATTTATATCAAATAATAGAAAAGACAAACCAATCTCTAGTGATAGAGAAGAGATCAGTAGTTGTCTGTGGACAAGGTCATTAGAAGCATAGTAGAGAGGAATTACA
>JAPYYJ010002691.1:0-12456 GCA_028533885.1 Nasua narica | reverse complement strand
TATGTTACCGATTTCTTGTCTCGAGCTGCTTTCAGGATTTTTTCTTTGTCACTAAGACTTGTGAATTTTACTATTAGATGACGGGGTGTAGACCTATTTTTATTGATTTTGAGGGGGGTTCTTTGTGCCTCCTGGATTTTGATGCTTGTTCCCCTCAGCAGATTAGGGAAATTCTCTACAATAATATGTTCCAATATATCTTCCACCCCTTTCTCTCTCTCTTCTTCTTCTGGAATCCCAATTATTCTAATATTGTTGCGTCTTATGGTATCACTTATCTCTTGAAGTCTTCCCTCGTGGTCCAATAGTTGTTTGTCTCTCTTTTTCTCAGCTTCTATATTCTTTGTCATTTGATCTTCTATGTCACTAATTCTTTCTTCTGTCTCATTTATTCTAGCATTTAGAGCCTCCGTTTTTTATTGAACTTCCTTAATAGGTTTTTTGATTTCACCTTGGTTAGATTTTATTTATTTTATTTCTCCTGAAAGGGATTTTATTTCTCCCGAAAGGGATTCTTTAATTTCTTCCATGCTTTTTTCGAGCCCAGCTAGCGATTTGATAACTGTCATTTTGAACTCTATTTTCGACATATTACTGATGTCTGTACTAACTAGGTCTCTAGCCATTGGTACCGTCTCTTGTTCTTTTTTTGTGGTGAGTTTTTCCGCCTTGTCATTTTATGGAGCTAAGAATAGATGAGTGAGAGAGAAAAGTACTCTGGAGTTCCACAGTTCTCACTGATTGATGAACTTGGTCTTGGCTGGATATTCTCACTGATCTTCTGGGGAGGGGCCTTTACAATCTGATTCTCAGATGTCTTTGCCTGAGGTGGAATTGCCCCACCCTTGCCCAGGGAGGGGCCAAGCAATTCACTCAGGTTCGCTCTTGGGAGTCTTTGCTTTCCATATCGCCCTGGAGGCGGGTAATGCAAATGGCGGCTCCCAGTCTCCACTGGAGGAGCTGAGCGCTGGAGTCCCTGCTCCTCAGCGTGCCCTCAGAGGAAAGCAGTCAATCAGTCCTGTCTCCCGGGTCCACACAAGCTCCGAGCTCAGCCACTGGTGGCAGCGCGTCTCTATCTCTGGTGCACGGCCCCGTCTGGAGTCTCCAAACCCAGCAGATTCCTGCTGCGTGCTGCCACGCCACTCCTTCCCAAGGAGGAAGGAGGGGGTCTCTCCAGAATGCCTTATGTGGCCCCGCTCGAAGGGCCACGGCCATGGTCTAGGGTAAGCCCCAGCTGAAAATGCACTGCGCGGCTCTTTCTCTGCCGCCGGCTTCTCCGCCCTGATATCTGGGAGGTGTGCCGCACTCAGACACCCCCGGTCTCCTTATGATCTCGCGGGTCCTGAAACCACTCTGTTCCCACGAGGGCCAGACCTCCAGCCTAGCCTCTGGAGCAATGTCCCTCAGCAGAGCAGACTCTAAAAGTTCCGGTTTTGTGCTCCGCGGCTCTGCGGCTGCAGGGAGCCGGCCCCTCTCCCCGCGGTCTCTCTTCCCATTGCTTTGGAATCACTTTTCCAAATGTCCTACCTTTCCGAAGGTGGTCAGTTTTCTGCTCCTAGAATTGCTCTTCTTCCTCCCTTCTCTCTCCTGTTGAGTATGCTGGCTTTTAGAATGATTTATTAACTATCTAGATGAACTTCTGGGATCTGACTCTATCTCAACCTCCTACTTCTCCGCCATCTTGCTCGCTATCAGAGATAACCTCTCCCTGGGCCCTTTTGGCCTCATGACAATGTGGCTCTGCAGGTCGATGTGGCTCTGCAGGTCGCTGGCCATTTCCTCCGGCATCGACTGAGGGCAAGTGGGAGGCCTCCCAGCTCTCCCGGAAAAAGCAAAACCAGCTCAGAAACTGCGCCCTCTCCCCGGGCGGGCACATGCCGCCCCAAGACAAGTGGTAAAACCTAGGGCGCCCCGCAGCTGCACCATTGTCCTGGACGAGAACCTGCCCTGGGCCCTGGGGGTCTGCACCCATTCAATGGGTTCTAATCGCTGCTTTCACTAATCATTCTGATGCTCAGATTGTCCCAGTTTGGGACAGTGAGAACTCCTCCAAGCTGCTTTGTGTGTGCTTGTGACACGTCATCATTGTCCTTTGAGTGTTCCTTGCTTTATGTTTTAGTATTTTCTCATTTCTTGTATTTTCTCACCCTAGTCCTAGAATCAGTCATTTTTTTTTTTCTGGAGAATTTTGGTTCCTTTTAGTGAAAAATGTTATGTGGAAGTCAAGAAATGGGATTAGAGGTGCACACTGCTTTGGGGGTGTCACTTCTTCCAGGGCTTCTTTGTAGGAAGGGCTAGGAAGACACACACACAGAGTCAGTATCTAAAAACTACATGTTCACATTGATATTTCTAATTCCAAACCAACATCACAGTTTTCATTCTAATGTTTTTTCCATATTGTAACTCCCTTCTTTCTCCAGCAAGGATACTGGATTCTATTATACATAATATATTGCATACTTGTTTATTTGCCTGTATATGACCAGTCTCTCATTATTGCTGCCATCTTCTTCCTCACCATAGTGCCCATCTCACCTAGTGTTGGCTCCAATATCTTGTGCTAGGTCATGCCCCTTTGGCCTACTCAGTTTCAATACCTTACATTACGTTGTCTCAATATGGACACTCTCCTTAATCTACCTAGAGTCCAACATCCCACACTGGCTGCCCCTAGTGTGGACTCCCTCCTCACTCTGCTTGAGTTCTGACCATAGGCTGAGCTGTCCCATGCTGGAATACCCACCATACCTGTACTGGCTGAGTCCTCATCCCAGCCACCCCACATAGAGGCCCACATCACTCTGCTTGGATTCTAACACCTCCACAGAGTCATCCCATGTTTGGCCATTCTCCCCATCTTGCTTAGGCTCAGAAACTTCACACTGGGCAGCCTAGTTTGGTCTTGCTTTAAGAAAATGTTTGAGATGGACAAGAGTAACTGAAGCTGTAGTCTGAGAACCGAGGTGAACTCCTGCACTTCTGCTCTCCCTTTCTTGAGGGATGTGGTGATAAGGAAGTTGAAACACTGCACAGAGTCAACATCAGAATGCTCTGATGGAACACATGTGTTCCCCAATGAGTAGGCCTTATTTTTGTTGATTGTTAGGTGACAAAAATGTGCCCTAGAAGACTTACCTGGCTTTTTCACACTTGCCAAGGGGGCAGAGGCAGGATTTGGACTAGTCTACATCCTTGTCTCTTGTGATGAAAGAGATTGTAATACATCTCATGGGCCAGCTGGCCAGAAGTGCTTTAATAAGTGTCTGTTAAGGGAATGCTCAGGTAGTATTGAGGTCTATGTGAAGAAAACATTAAGTGTCAAGTTGGGGGGGGGGGCTTTTATGAGTTTAGAAAACTTTTAACTCAAACACACCTCGGGGAATTTTCCCTACTTTTCTTCTTGGGATGTAAAGATGGCCATTTATTTTAGGAGAAGCTGTTCTTACTGACAAGCTGAGAAGTATTTTCTTGAACACCTTCATGAGAATAATGTTTTATCAAGAATAAGGTAATTTTTATTACTTATCAAGAATAAGTAATATTTATTGAACTTTTACTATGTATCGGATCCCATTCTAGTGCTTTGCCCCTATCAATTTAAAGTGGGAGCTGTTATTTTCTTCTATTTAGGAACCTATCTGGGGACCTAATGCATAAAGAGTTTAGGTAGTATCTGAGGTTATAGAACTGGAAAGAATCAGAAGTAGTATTTGAATTCAGGCTGACTGATTCTTGGGCCCAGTCCTTGACCATTAACTTACACACTTTGCAGCAACTGGTTCTATTATTTAGTGAAATGTAATTTTTCATAAAAGTGTTATGACAATTAAGTCAATGGCTATAAAGCACTTTGCAAAACATAAAACTTATACAATTTTATGTTCATATTATTTACTGAGTTTTTGTATTAAGAGCTTCCCCACTTTAGGTGTTTTTGATAAAGGCATTAGAGCATTAATTTCAAATGTTAAGTGAGAAATGAGTTGGATCTAGGTATTCATTGAATACTATATACCAGGCATAATAATCAGAAACATGTATTTAAAAAGCTAATAATCCAAAAAAGGGAGATGAACAAGTGAAGTAGTCATTCAAATGCCCTGTAGTAATTACTGTGATGAGTTTAAGAGGGTGCTTCAAGGAGGGAAAAGAAAGGGAATGTAAAAGATGCTCAAGTGGAAGACTATAAAGTCAGGGTCTTAGCAGCATGTCAGTTTCACCTTACATGGTTCAACTGAGTGAATTTTCTGGAAGGGACTTTTTAGTCCATTTAGAGTTTAGTCCCTTTAGAATTATGGGCAGGGAACTTCCTGATGTTGAGATGTTGAGGGACCCAGAGTCCAGCAATCATGGGAACCTCTTGAAACTCTAGGCCTAAAAGATCAAGAAAGGACACATGAGCCCATGGAGCTGGAACTACAGCTAGGAGTGCAACCCTCCAAGGCTGCAGGTATCAGGTATTAGATGCTAAAGCAGGTGTTAGAGAGCAGGGAAGAAATACTCAGACCTATTACTTCCACTTTCTAATCTCCAATTGGTATCTCCCATCAGCAAAACCCAAAAGTCAGCAAAACCATGAAAGTCAACTGTTAAAGAAACCTATGTAATGTGTTCTCCAGGGGTCAGCTACCCAGGCACAGAGCAGGGTGGAAGTGGACAACTATATGTACACACACACACACACACACACACACACACACACACACACAGGGCTTTCTAAAATAGGTGATTCTTTAATTAAATTTGAAGTATAAAGAAGAGTTTTCTAGGCAAAGATGGAAGGGGAAGGAAGAGAAGACATGCCCTGCAGAGAGTTTCCCCTGTTTAAGAGCATGACTCAGTAAGGAAACTGCAATATCTTCAAAATGAATGGGGTGCGAAGGAAGTGTGAGGAAGACGGAGTGCTAGATGACAATGGGGAATTCTTAGATTAGTAACATCTATAGCTTTTACTCCAATCATGGCATACCTTCACCTCACCATCCTTATTACTCTGCTTTTAAACTATATCAAATTGTATTTCTAAGAGAAAATAAAATCATCTCATTCCTTGAAAGGATCTCAAAAGTGTCAACTTCTGGATCAGGTTGGCAACCTGAATAGGTGGCATCTATTTCATAGATGAAAAAGCCTTTCCCTGGTCACCTGGCAGAGGTTGACTAATGGGCACAGTTGTGAAATCTGTGTAGTTGCTGACCTTTAAGCTCTCTGCATGTGGGAGACCTGTGCAAAGCCTGGAGGATTAGTGGTGCAGCTGTATGGATCCTGGACTGTCAAGGGCTCAGAAGAAATGACCCCGTTGTTTCACCAGTGCCAAGAGCACATGTACTTTTTTGGCTTGGCACCTATTTGTTGATTGCAGCACAAAACTCCCAGACTTCCCTCTTCCACTTAGGGGCTCACACTTGGCCTGTCCATCTGTGTAGGATGAAGCCCTGGGTAGCAGGCCCAGAAAACAGAACCAGGAAGGTCCTGTGGGCTTAAATGCCATAAAATGCATTCCTGGTCCAGTTTACTGACCTTTCCCCCAGTGGTTACTAAAAGGTTAATCCTTGAAATTGAATTGCCTGAAAGGATAATGAATAAAATCTGGGAGCTACACATCATTAAGTCTCTGGGGAGAAAATAAAACACCAACCCTGCCTCAAAAGTAATCTTAAAGGTCAGATGTTCTGAATATGTTAACTTTGTCCCTCATGATTAGAATTATAAAATTTTTCCCTAAGGGACAAAAAAAATTGTCTTAAGGGGTAAAAAACAGTAGGCTTTTTTTTTTTTTAATAAAGACACAACAAATATTATCCAAGGCTTAGAGAGGGAATGGAAGAATGCAAGAAAAGATGAAAGATGAAAAGTTGGTATAAGGTAATCTAAAGGAGAGAAAACTAGGACTAGAGCGGACGAGTAAACAAGGAGAGGAAGTGCAGGAAGACAAGAGTCATGCCCATCAATGGAGGGAGGGCCCAGAACTAACCATATGTGGGACACATATAGTGACTTGGCCAGAGTGGGATGCAAGGGGCTATTGCTGGCCCAGGTCATTGTCCATAAGTCTCTAGCCTGGTCAAAATACCCAGAGTACTTCCTTGCTTTTGCCATAGTATCAAAAGTGTCTGTTAAAATAGAAATTCCATTGATAGTTATAAATAGTTTAGTATGAAGTAATGTATCAAATGGCTTTCAGTACCCTTTTTATAACCTGAAGAACATTTTGGAAAGAGGAGACCAGGGTGTCAGAAGAGATGCAGGGATGGGACATTGTTTGAACATGATACAAGACTCTGGAAACCACGGTGGAATGGGCCTCGGGACTCTAGATACAGAAATTCTGAAAATAGATTTTACCTACTTCACCATTTATGTAGGACCAGAATAGGCTATTACTCATTTATATATTTAATTCATATATTTATTACAGGTCCACCATGAACTACATGGCAGACTTGCATGTATTGTGGTGTTCAAGGTTGGGTATGATCCCTGCATGGGCCACAGAGAAAGCTCAGAAAATTCTGAGAAGGGCAGAGAACAATTTACTTATTTTTTTAAAGATTTTATTTATTTATTTCACAGAGAGAGAGAAAGAGATCACAAGTAGTCAGAGAGGCAGGCAGAGAGAGAGGGAGAAGCAGGCTCCCTGCTGAGCAGAGAGCCCGATGCAGGGCTGGATCCCAGGACTCTGAGATCATGACCTAAACCAAAGGCGGAGGCTTTAACCCACTGAGCCACCCAGGCGCCCCAGGGCAGAGAACAATTTAGAGCCAGTGCATCGACTATCACTCATTGGTGTAACCAAGAAGAAACTGGGCAATGGCCTGGCTACAGGTGCAGGGTCCACTGGCACAGTCCTTACTGACCATAAATAGTGAATCTAATAGTGGTTTAGGCCAAGACCAGGTATGGTGGGTAGAATAGTGTCTCTCCAAAATTCATGTCCCCTGGGAACCATAGAATGTGAGCTTGACTGAAAAGAGGGTTTTTGCAGACATAATTATTTAGAATAAGATTGTCCTCATTAGGATGAGCTCTAAATTTGATGACTGGTATCTATAAGAGAAAAGAGAGAGATTCAGACACAGAGACATGGGAGAGAGCCAAGGAAGAAGGCCATGTGATGAATGAGGCAGTGATGAGAATGAAACAGCTAGAAACCAAGGAATGCTGAGGATTACCTGCAACTACCAGAAGCCGAGAAAGAGGCATGGGACTGTTTCTTCCCTAGAGTTTCTTAAAAGAACGAATGCTGTTGACATTGTGACCTTGGACTTTCAGCCTTCAGGTCTACGAGAGAATAAATATCTGTTGTTTTTAAAACACTCAGTGTGCGGTCCTCTGTTACGGTAGCCTTAGCAAATAACACATCAGGTTCTAAGGATGCCCTTCCTTCCCCAATATTGGTTCAGGGTGAGCAAGGAGTCACAGAGAGAGTACAGGGCTGAATGAAAGAGCTCAAGGCCAATAGACCATCTGAGATCCAGGAGGTTTCGTGGCAAGTGTGGGGTAGATGCACAGACTGCAGCAGCATTCTTCAGTAATGGAGCAGATGCTTGGGATGGTCCTGCTTGTCTGTGGCTTGTTTCAGCCAGTCTTAAGGGCATCAAACTCTTGGATCAACTGATTTAAGTGATATTCATTATCCTCCTTGTTTGCAAAGTCCCCCTCCCCCTCTTTAAAAAAGTCTCTCTTTCCACTGTCAGATATTTTGTGTGTTGGTGAGAAACATGGCTATAAACTAGCTAATGGCCTAAAACTTTCCCCAGGATGGGGTCAGTTTCAGACTTCCTAAGAGGACAGATTTGGGAGAGCTACTAGTTGAACTTAATTTCATCACAAATTTCACAAAGAAAAGTCATGGGAATATGCATCTATCATTTGGCTAAGGTAATGTAAGCTATGGAATAGGTCCCTCCCCTTCTTAACAACAAACAAACAATCAATCAAACAAACAAAAATCTCAGAACTCCTAGGTATCGGATGCTACAGAGGTAGAGGTGGCCACTGAGGGGTCAGGTCTGGTCACCAGGTGGAGAAGGGCAGTTGAATGCACTGTGGAGGCTGCGTTAGATTTTCTTTAGAAGATTCTAAGAACATGAGCTTCTCTGCATTCAAGTCTTTGCCAACCAATGCTGTAGCAGTGAGCTCTCTGAAAGGCACAGTCATAGCAGATATGAAACATTTAAGCACTTAAAGGGCACTGGAAAACCTTATTCAAACTTAAGTGACTTTGAATGTGATACCCTGATTATCTACTAGAGGGAATTATAAGAAGTAAATGGTAAAGCATATAGGGGAGTTTGGAATAAGGAATTATCAGAAAGCTCCATTAAGCCTGAGAGGGCTTATTAGAGATGCTTCCCAATGCTTGGATTCAAAGATACATTTAACTAGGCTTCTTTGGCTCTTCTTTCTGAGCCTTTACTTGAGCCCTAGAGGTGGGGAGTATTTCATAGCAGGATAGAGTTGTATTTGCTAATTCTTGAGGATTAGTACAAAGAGTATTAATGAGATCTCAATCAGGGCCTGCTGTGGTTATGTGGGGCCAATTTGGACTTTATTGCTTTTTACAATATTTCCTAAGACTCAGGATTCTATCCAACTTGAAAAAAAAAATATGTTCAGTGTCTACTTTAGGGCCAGCAACAGGCTTAATATGTTACCATGAAGACAAGGCTTGGAGAGGCAGAAGTTAAATGCAGAAATTTCTGCTCAAACAGCACTTCCCTCAGACCTGGGTAAGAAGACCTGTACCCCAGGAGACCCCACACTTTGGAAGGCATTCCTTGAATTTTCTAAGCCCCTCTCTGATGCCTGGGATGAACAGGGTCTGTCAGTGCAGTCAAAACAGAGAATCCAGAGCCCAGACAGGGGTCTCACAAGGTTCAAGGTTCTGTAGCACTCTCTAATCCTTCACACCCTCCCCCCAACATTAGTATAGGTGGACACACACACACGCACAGACAGACACATATATAAGGCCCTTCTTTATATATATATATATATATATATATATATATATATATATATATATATATGATATATATATACACACACACACACACACACACATACTGGGTCTCAGTTTCAGGAGGAAGGTCTACTGTGCACATTGCTCCTTCCAGCTGGTGTGGTACTTCTTTCACAGAACCAGAAGAGAGTGGGCTGCCAGATGGTGCTGATATTGGGTGGCCCTCATTTATTTCATTTCAGATGCAAGATGAGTTCAGTGCTCTGGGCTACCGACAGTCCCTCACCAACTCTTTGTTGAGCCACGTGTATGAGTCCCTTCATGTTCTGCCCAAAGTCATGCCTCCAGTCTACAAGAACCAAGGGCAGTGGGATGTGATGGCAAGGGAGAATTGCCTACATTTCTCTTTGGCCTGAGTTAGAAACATGACTAGAGATACTCTTATATTTTCTTATCCTATGGCAATGCATCCAGACCTACAGGTAAGTAAGAGAATGGGAGCTTGGCTGCAGCCCTGAGTAGCGATAATCCCTGCAGGGAGACGTTTTATCTGACATGTGACACATAGAAGCATAAGGTAGCCCAGCTTTCGGCCAGTCAGGAAAGTTAGCCTTGGGGAGCCTTGAGGGCAAGGACTAGGGCCACCAGAATAGTGTCAAGTTCCAAGGAAAGCAGTGTGGTCTTTGGGAAAGCAAGGTCTTTGGAAAGCAGGGTAGCACCCTAGGCTTGGGAGAGCTGGAGTCCTTCATAGACCTCACAAGCAGAAATTGAAAAAGCGTGTACTAAATGTGGGGCAAAGAAATACTGGGACTGGGGTAACTGGTGCATTTTCTAGGGTTAATATCTTTGACAAAATCATTGCTGGATTAGACATAAAGATGATTTGGCTAAAGTGCAGTCTGGGGGGTTCTCTTGGAGTAGAGTGTGGAAAAGTTTGGAGGCTATTTCAGTTACCGGAATAGAGAATTGTGGCTGGTTCCTTTTAGCACAAGTTGTAGCCAAGAAGGGAAGGCTTTAGACACATGGTACAGTAAGCAAAACACCTTACCAGGTTGTAATTATGGAATGAACTGATGTATAAAGAAATGGTTTGTGATCTTTAAGTATTTCCTCCACATGCAAGTTGTTGTCCTTAGTACTTCTCTACAACTCTCTTCCTCCTTTTAAGCACTTATTTCAAGGGTATCTGGGTGGCTCAGTCATTTAAGCATTTAGCCAAAGGCTAGATCATGATCTCTGGGTCCTGGGATTGAGCCCTACGGCAGGTTTCCTGCTCAGGAGGGAGTCTGCTTCTCTCTCCTTCTCCCTATGCCTCTCCTCACTGCTCATTCTCTTTCTCTCTCTCAAATAAATAAATAAAATCTTAAAAGAAAAGCACTTGTTTCAGCCGTGGGATCTCTGGAGCTTCTCCCCAGAGCTATCTCTTTCAGCACAGGTGTGAACCTGTCCCGTTTCAGTTAGACAGATCAGTGGAGTTGTTAGCCCTGGGCAATAGCTCAGATGTGAGTCCTTTGATTTCTTCTTTTCTTTAATGTTTTCAAAGATCAGGAAGATTTCCTTCCCCTTGTGAATGCAGCTTAGCTGCTAGCAAAGAACACAGAAGCAAGTGGAAGCCAGGGCCAATTAGAGCCCAGGCTGACCTGAAGACCAGAGTCTACATGGTGACCTGGGGAATCTCCCACATGTTGGAGATCATGGGCTACTGAGAGGACATTTCTTGGAAATATAAACTGAAGTGAATGGCATCTTGGGAGAAGTCAGAAGCTACTCATCAGTATCTGATGCCCCCAGATAACCATGCCCAGGTTCTTATGTCAGCCCTTGGACATCATTTATTAACAAATCCCCATGCCTCCACTGAGCCAGCAAAGACTTCTCACTAGAGCTTGCAGAGCACTTCGGACTGGGGAAAATGTCACCCTTGGCACCCTGGAGTGCGAAATATATTGATTAGGTAGTAGCTTGGGAAGAAAGGCCTCCTGCTCCTTGAAAGGCTGTATGTTATTCCCTCCCACATGTGAGAGATATGTGATTCTATAGACCAAAGGGTCAGTATCAAGTCTAGATTCTGGACTTCTTTCAGTGCATGTTTTCTAAAGAGCTGGGATCTCCATGAACTTTCTTTAGTCTCTGGCACCCGACACAACTTTGCTGTGTTGAACCTGGACTTGGACTTGAGATAAGAGTTCTTTAACTTATGCATACATAGATAAAATATATTTTTACTTTTCCAAATAATAATAAGTTGTTGGAGTTGTATAATAATAATAATAATGATATGTAAATTATTCTGCACTTCCTACATTTCATATCTTTTGAAAATACCTATGTCTTCTACCAACTCTTAACTGAAAATTTCATATAATAAAGAGAAAAACTTGCATGCCACATATAAGCTGAATCAAGGTATTATATTTACACAAAATGTACAATAGTAACGAGGTGAAATTAGATACGTGCATATTGATGACATGATATTGGTAAATATTTATTCTCTTTCATTTTCAATCCATGTGCAAAGTAGAAGCACCCCTCTGTCCTCTCCCCTCTCAGCAGGTATATCCAGTTGATCTTAGCCCCATCTGGAGGACATAGTGTCAATTCTGACATCTGAAGATGTCAATTCTGACATCTTCCTGTCCTCTTGCATGAACTCCAGTATAGGCTTATGGGGCAGTCTGTGTCAGTAACAACAGTACTTGGTACTGCTAACAATCAGGAGAGCTGCAGAGGTCAAGGAGAGTGCAGTGCTCCAGGGAAGGAAGAGCAGCACAGATGTTGGTGGAGAGAGGAAGCCTGAGGCAGGCTTACTGATATACCCACGCATTTCCTGCAGAGCTTTCCTAATGCAAAGTGGAGCAAGGGAGAAGAAGCAGGGGTCATAAAGGTTGCCGGTTGTTGGTCAGTACAAATGATTGGAAATATGTGGTTTCCCCATCCCCTCAAATTGCATTCCATCTGAAAAATTACTACTGCTTTCTCCACAGATGTTTTATCTAAGTGCCTCTTCAATTCATTTGTTTTGTGACTGAAAAGAAAAAAAAATCTTTAGAAAATTTCAATAACTTGGGGCTCCGACGAGTCGTGTGCTTCCGCGGGCTCCGGGGTCGCTGGGGCTTCGTGGCGGGGCGGCTCTGCCGGGCTTCGCTGGCTTCCACATCTCCCTCTTTAACTCTCCCCATGCCCAGCGGGCCCTGCCCTTCGGCTGGAGACCGGAGAAAGGGCCTGGGTTTGGAGAGTTCCTGGGTCGGTGAACACACGGAGATTTGGGATGACCGGGGCACCCGGAAAGACCAGGAAAGCTCTGTGCCCTTTCCCACACACCTGGTCCTACACGTCTTTTCCAGCTGGCTGTTCCTAAGTTACATCCTTTCATAAGAAGCCGGAGATGTAAAACCTTGAAGGAAGGAGTTCTGAAACTTGACCCTGGCGGTCCCCCCATCCACATCGTGTTGTGATGGCGGAGAAGTAAGAGATCCTGCAGCAAC
>JAPYYJ010002690.1:0-12458 GCA_028533885.1 Nasua narica | reverse complement strand
CAGAGTCCTGGGATCGAGCCCCGCATCGGGCTCTCTGCTCAGCGGGGAGCCTGCTTCCCCCTCTCTCTGCCTGCCTCTCTGCCTACTTGTGAGCTCTCTCTCTCTCTGTCAAATAAATAAATAAAATCTTGAAGAAAAAAAAAAAGGACCGGCGGCATCACAGTGCAGAACCCAAATTCCTCAATTCCTCTATACAAATTAACTTCAGACTCTGCACGGGGCCACGGCGGATGCCTGGGCTCTGTTAGTCACTGGCCTCTGAACCACCCTCCCAGACAGCACCATTACGGGTCCTGTTCATAGCAGTGCCATTAAAAATGAAGACCTGTCGGGGCACCTGGGTGGCTCGGTTGGTTGGGCGACTGCCTTTGGCTCGTGTCATGGTCCCAGAGTCCGGGATCGAGTCCCACATCGGGCTCCCGGCTCCTCGGGGAGCCAGCTTCTCTCTCTGACCTTCTCTCCTCTCATGTGCTTTCTCAGTCTCTCTCTCCCTCTCAAATAAATAAACAAAATCTTTAAAAAAAAAAAAAAAATTAAGACCTGTCAAGAATCCCTTATAACCATCTTGGAAACTGTATCCACACAGATTTTTTTAATGACTGGATGGTTTTTAAAAAGGCAATGGTACACTTTTAAGGAACGCTAATGTAATAAATCAATCACAGTCCCTCCGTCTTGACTATAGTGTTTTTATATTTATTGCAGTTTATGGAAAACCATACTGTTGATTCTTTCCTCCAAGACTCCTGCAAAACTCAGGGACATCTAGGTAAAGCATGTTTACATTTTAAGAGATCTATATTTGCTTTTGATATTGCTTGCCTGAACCAGTCTTCAAAGTATCTATTGGAACTGGGGCTCTTTTAAATTTTATTTTCAGTGTTCGTTCTTTTGAGGGGATAGTATCAGTTAGCATTCCTTGATTGTAGGCAATGGAAACTGACTCCAACTGAGTCACGAAGAGGAAATCTATTGGCAGAATATCAAGAGCTCCCAGAATTGTGGAGAGCCTTGAGCTTGAACAAGCAGGGACAGGAACCAGGGCAATTCTGGAGGGCAGGAAAATAGGACTTACAGGAAGTCTCTTGTAGGGGACGAGAGTGGCCAGAATGTCACCACCACCTCCAACCAATGAAAATACCTTCCCTTTAGTTCACCCTCTCCCAGGACAAAGCATCTGATTAGCTGAGCTTAAGTCCTGTCTTTGTTCCCTGGCTGTACTGAGCATGGGGGTAGAAATGTAGACTCTTTTGCTTCTACAATGGAAAATGGGCACCTGACTTACCATGCCATCCAGGGGACACACACGGGAGAAGAAATTTCCCAAAAAGAAATCATCAAGCTGCTCAAAAGTGATATTAATTTAGGTCATGACAGCTGCTACCCCAGATAATAGCCCGAATCCTATTTATTGGCTTAACACAATAAACATTTATTTCTACCTTATGTAATAGTTCACTTTGGTTGTTCCTAATTGGGTTTTTTTTTTTCTATTTTAAGTTACTTTATTGAGGTGTGATTGACACTTAAAGAGCTGTACATATCTAATGTATACAACTCAGGGAGTTTGGGCACACATATACACCCATGAAAATATCCTCAGCATCAATATCATGAACATAGCCCTCACCTCCTAAAGTTTCCTCCCACTTTAACTATTCTTCTTCTTATTATTATTAATAATATTATTCTTATTTGTGGTAAGAACACAACATAAGATCTACCCTCTTAGCAACTTCCAAGTATATAGCACAGTATTCTTAACCATAGGCATGATGCTATGTAGTAGTTCTCTGGACTTACCTTGTATAATTGAAACCCTGCGTCCTTTGACTGTCACCTCTGTTCTGTCCTTCTCCCATCCCTGGTAATGACCATTCTACTCTCCGCTTCTGAGTTCAACTCTTTTAGATTCCACGTATAGGTGAGATGATACGATGTTTCTCTTTCTGTATTTGGCTTACTTCTCTGAGCAAACTGTCTTCTAGTCCCATGCCTGTTGTTGCAAATGACGGGACTTTCTTTGTAAGTCTGAATAACATTTCATTGTATTTCTTTTATCTGCATTTTTTAAATCTGCATTTCTTTTATCTATTCATCTGTTGTCATAGACATTTAGATTCTTTCCAACTCTTGGTTATTGTGAATAATGCTGCAGTGAATAGGGGTGTGCAGGTATCTCTTTGAGAGCTTGGTTTCAATTCCTTTGGATAAATACCCAGGAGTGGGATTGTTGAATCAAATGGTAGGTCTCTTTTTAAACTTTTGAGGAATTTTCATACTGTTTTCCCAAATAGCGGTGCCGATTTATGTACCCACCAACAGTGTGCCTTTGGTTCCCTTTTCTTCACATCCTCACCAACACTTCCTAACTTTTTTTTTTTTAGAGTAGCCATCCTAATGGGTGTGGAGTGATGCCTCACTGTGGTTTTAATTTGCATTTCCCTGATAATTAGTGATGTGGAGCACTTTTTCATTTACTTGTGGGTCGTTTGTGTGTCCTCTTTGGAAAAATATGTATTCAAGTCCTTTGCCTATTTTTAAATCCGGTTATTTAGCTTTTTTTTTTTTTTTGCTATCGAGTTGTGTGAATTCCTTTTATATTATGGTTATTAACCCCTTACTGGATGTATGGTTTGCAAATATTTTCTCCCTTTCTGTAGGTTGCCTTTTCATTTTATTGATTGTTTCTTTGCTGTGCAGAAATTCTTTTAGTTTGATACAATTTCACTTGTTTATTTTTGCTTTTGTTGCCAGTACTTGTGGTGTCATAGCCAAAAAAAAAAATCATTGCCCAGACCAGTATTAAGGAGCTTTTCCCCAGTGATTTCTCCTAGCAGTTTTATGGTTCCAGGTCTTCCATTTATGTCTTTAAGCCATTTCGAATTGAGTTTTGTATATAGTGTAAGGGTCCAATTTCATTCTTTTGCATGTTGACATCCAGTTTTCCCAACACTGTTTATTGAATAGACCCCCCGCCCCCATTTTGTATTCTTGGTTCCCTTGTCAAAGATTAGTTGACTATATATACATGGTATACTTCTGGGCTCTCTATTCCCTCCATTGGTCATCTCTGGCAGTACCATACTGTTTCTATGCCAGTACCATACTGTTTTCATTATTATAACTTTGTAATATAATTTGAAACCAGGAGATGTGATCCCTCCATATTTGTTCATCTTCCTTAAGATTGCTATGATTCTTTAGGGTCTTTTATGGTTCTATAGGAATTTTAAGATGATTTTTTTTCTATTTCTGTGAAAAATACCATTGAAAATTTGATAGAAATTGCATCGAATTGGCAGATTACTTCAGGCATTATAAACATTTTAGCAATATTAATTCTTACAATCCATAAATATGAAATATTTTTTCATTTATTTGTGCCTAATTTCAATTCACTCATTAATACATTATACAGATTTCAGTGTATAGGTCTTTTGTGTTCTTGGTTAAATTTATTCCTAAACATTTTGTTCTTTTTTGTGCTCTTGTAAATGATATTGTTTTCTTAATTTATTTTTTGGATAGTTCATTGTGAGCATATAGAAAGACAACTGATTTTTGTATGCTGATTTTATATCATGCAACTTTACTGAATTTGCTTATTTTAACAGTTTGGTTGGAATTTTTAGGGGTTTTGTATACATAGGGTTATGTTATCTGCAGAGACAATTTTACTTTTTCATTCAGACTTGTATGGCTTTTATTTCTTTTTCTTGCTTAATTGCTCTGAGTAGGATTTTCAGCATTATCTTGAACAGAGGTGCTGAGACTAGGCAACCTTCCTTGTCTTGCTCCTGATCTTAAAGGAAGGATTTCAGCTTTTCTCCTCATTGATAGTGAGGTTAACTGTGCAATTGTCTTATACATCTTTTATTCTGTAGAAGTACATTCCTTCTATACCTAATTTGTTGAGATATTTATCATGAAGGGATGTTGAATTTTGCCAAATACTTTTTCTTGCCTCTATTGAGATCATCATATGACTTTTTTTTATCAGTATAATGCCAATTTGCCTAAAGAGTGATTTTCCAAAGTCATTGAAAGTGAGAGTGACTGGGTTATGACCAGGAACATTTTGACTATTTAAAAAGTATGTGTGTGAATATAATACAATATAATATGATATGATATAATTTAAACCAATGCAGTATATTGGTTAGAATGGTGGACTAGGAACAGAGTAAATACAGGTTCGCTACGTTAATTTCTTGCTTCTATATCATAGGTTTTTAGCATTAAATCCACATTAAATACACTATTAGTGATGTAATAAGCTGGAGATGTAATTCTGATGAATGCTATGTCATCTCATGGTGAAGCAGAGAAGGTGATTTATCCTGTGGCCACAGTGTGCTAGATGCCTTGTGCCCTGGGCTTAGGGTTGGAAGAGCCACGGGCACAGATCTTCACATTTATTGTGGAATCCCTCTAGTGAATATTTCAGGTGAGTTATTGTATTTTTCAGCTCTCCAATTTCTTTTTAGTACTTTCTATATTTTCTATCTCTTTATTGAAATTTTCACTTTGCTCATGCAAAGTTGTCTCCTGACCTGGACACACATCTTTATGATGCCTATTTTGAATACTCCATTGGATAAACTTCATTTCATTAGGGTTCATTTCTGAGGATTTAGCTTGTCCTTTTGCCTGGAACACATTTGCCTGTTTCTTTGCTTTCCTTGACTCTCTATGTTGATATCTGTGTATTAAACAAAACAGCCACCTTTATCAGTCTTCATAGAGTAGCCTCACACAAAAGACTAGCAGCAATCATCCTGGCAAGAGATTCTGGAGTGTCTCTAACCTTTGTGCTAGTCTAAGCAGCTCTCTTTGTTCTCGGCTGCCTCCAGGAATCTGGAACACACTAGGTCCTTCCAGCTCTCTCAGACAAGTAAGACTAAGGCCGGTTCATCAGGGAACCCCTAGAAAAGTTTCATCATTGGGTATGTTCTTTTCAACTCTGTTCTTCCCCTGGGAGACGTTAGGAGCTGGGGGATTTCCTCCCAATCCTATGGCGCTGTGCTGAAGGAGGAATTATGGAAATTCAAGAAGATGTCTTGAATTTTCCTACCAGCTTCAATGTGGATAGTTCTGTGCTCACTCAGAGTTCAGGAGCTTCTCAACTGATTTCTGGATTTCTCTTAAAAGGAATTTGTCGGGGCACCTGAGTGGCTCAGTGGGTTAAAGCCTCTGCCTTTAGCTCAGGTCATGATCTCAGGGTCCTGGGATCGAGCCCCGCATCGGGCTCTCTGCTCAGCGGGGAGCCTGCTTCCCCTCTGCCTACTTGTGATCTCTCTCCCTCTGCCAAATAAATAAATAAAATCTTAAAAAAAAAAAAAAAAGGCAGCTTCGACAAAGGAGTTCAGGGTCATGGATTACTGCAAATTCCGCCAATGGTAGCTTTTTTTTTAAAAAAAAAAAAAAGGAATTTGTCTACAAATTATTGTTGACTTGTATTTGTATGGGAAAGGAAGGTCAAGAGCTTCTTATTCTGACATCTTGTTAATGTCACCCTTCTCCATCAACCCCCCTAAGATGAAGGGGTTAGAGGAGATGATTTTGGCAGTCCATTCCAGTTGACTATGGAAAAGCAAGGATATTGTCCTTCTCCCAAATCATAATTTGCCACATTAACCAAATTATGTCTCTCCTCCTTTCCTCCTGCCATGAGTTTTCATATCACTGAATGATAGCAAGTAGACTTTCATGGATATCAGTGTAGAATCAGGTGGAAGTACCTCATTGGATTTGCCTGACCCTTCCTGCCAATTTGATCCACAGAACCTCGTCATAAGATGAGACCCCCCCCACATTACATGTTATAGTTTCTCATTCTAGTCAACACCGCATGGGGTCTCCTGCATGGTTGACCTCACTGTAGAGAAGAGGAAATGGAGCTGTCTCAGCCGCCACCACCACCACCTCATCCTGTAACGTGGTTGGTCATCTCAGCCTCCCCTGGGAAGAAGGCTGCATTTCAGCGTGACCCCGTTGTGCTCCAAGCCCGGGTCTAATGAGATTGGACTCACAGAATCCAAAGGTACAACCAAATCAGAAGTGTCGATGAGTGAACACTTTGTGAGGCAAACTCCCTCCAGTGAAAGAAAAAGATAGCCGAGAGTCCGCAGATACATTCTTCCCTCTTGCTCCTTCCAAAAGTCTGTTCCCAATTACAGTCATTTCACAGTTTTTCCAGGGATGTCCTAAGGCATGACCAAGAGATTTGGTTGTGTTTCTTGTGAGCCTGTAGCCAACTCAGCAATGCCCCCACGTGTATTTACTTTTCCTCCATCCCTGCCCCACATTTCTCTCCCCTCACTCTTGGTGCCTTGGTAGTGTACACACTAAAGATTGATTTACTTAGTTGAGAGAGGGAGAGAGCGAGCCCACGAGTGAGGGGAGGAACAGAGGGAGAGGATCCCACACAGACTCTGTGCTGAGTGTGGAACCGAAAGCAGTACTTGATCTCAGCTCCCTGAGATCATGACTGAGCAGAAATCAAGAGATGGACGCTTTATGGACTGAGCCACCTGGGCACCATGGTATCATACACTCTAATACAGCCCTAGCGTGTGAGCTTTGCCTTGGCTGTTCTCTAAGGAGCTGTGCTAAGACATCTTTCAGCAACACCTCCCCGAACACTGGACACCTACCACTTGCATCTGAGATGTTATTTTAGGTGTCCCACACACATATAGCATTGAATCCTGTGGTGAGAAAGTTGCTTTTGTATCAGCTTGCTTTCCATCTTTTTAATTACTCCTTTGAAAAAATTTCCATTTGGAGTAGCTTTGTCTTAAATAACTCTACAAACCTCAGTAAGTTCCTTCTCAACAGAGACCAGATCTTAGCCACAGAACCTCGAGCAAAAATTGTAAGTACCTTTTGTGGAATCACATTCTTTTGTGTCCGGTGTAGTTATGTTGTGTTTAGCTTCTCTCTATGGTCAGTGATACTCATTTTTCAGTTACACTGGTGACGTACATTTCCCTTTCAAATAAAATGAGCTTTATTTAAATTAATCCCTTAATAAAGGTCAATTAAAGTAAATATGCCAGTAAAACAGGAAGATGATCAAAGATAGTGAAGAAACACTGTACACAGCGCAAGGATTTGGCCCAAAACATGAAGGTGGAACACAATCAGCTGAAATTGGAGAAACG
The DNA here is from genome assembly GCA_028533885.1 of Nasua narica. NCBI lineage: Eukaryota > Metazoa > Chordata > Mammalia > Carnivora > Procyonidae > Nasua > Nasua narica. The sequence continues at coordinate 5,289 of JAPYYJ010002690.1, read as the reverse complement.
GCCTTACAGGAAAGCCTTTTTTTTTTTTTAATTCACCATTTTGTATTATTTTTTAAAGATTGATTTATTTATTTTAGAGAGAGAACATGTGAGTGGGGGGGAGAGTAGAGGGAGAGAATCTCCAAGCAGACTCCCTTCCAGGCACCGAGCCCTTCATAAGGCTCCATCCCACAACCCATGAGATCACGACCTGAACCAAAACCAAGAGTCGGATGCTTAACTAACTGAGCCACCCACACGCCCCTTGGAGGACTGTTGGTACTGTGGGGGCAGCAACAATCTGTCCATTTCAAACTCCTCTTTTTCCCTTCCTAGCCTTTCCCAGGGACCCTCTTAGGCCCTGTGGTCACCATCTTCCCAGGGTATAGAGACCTCCTCCTCTGCAGGCAGATTTTGGCAACTGTGTTTTATTTGGTATAACAGTGAGTGAGGTTTTCCTTTCTGCTATCTATTAGGGCAGACAATGAAATAAATAAGAGTGCTAAAAGATAAATAGACCCTCAGAGCTACATGCGAGTCCCACCCCATTAGCCCCCAACCACAGTGGTTTCTCCGAAGCTGGTCTGGCTGTGGTGTGGCCCCAGCTCAAACCTTCTGTGAGTCACTTTTGGCTTTCTTTACAATTTAGGGCACCCAGTGTTGGGGCCGAGGGATGCCAGGATGCCCCCATAATCTCTACTGCTCCACATTGTTGGAGATGGTGATTGATGGCAGTTTAGCCTTCTGTAAATACTACTGAAAGAGCATCTTCAAGTCCTTCTTCCTTCCAGCTTGCTTCTTCTAGGCCCCTCCTATCTAGAAATTCTGTCATTTCTGCAGACCATTCCCTCCTTTCTTTGTGGCTCAGCTGTCCTAGCATACCGTCACTGCCTGCCATTTCTTATTTCTTTCTCTTCCTTCCATCTCTCATTCTAGACCTCTATCTCCTGGGTTTCTTCTTGATGGTTCTCTAGGCCTTCTTTTGGCCTTCCTCACTGAGCTGAAAACATAATGTGCAAATGTCACCTTACTTCCATAATTCACACAGAGAGTTTTCCCAAGGTTTGGGATATGTCATTGCAGAGACACCAAGGTCCCTTTCTATAACCCATCACCCTCTTCTCCTGACAAGTACACATTGAACCAGAGGTGGAGTTCCTCTTTGGGATGTGGTGTTCATTTCTGGGACAAGGGCCCAGGGGTGAAGGCCCTTTACCCTCCAGCAATTCCAGAACCACAGCAGGGATGGTAGTAAGGGCGCAGTGCAGTCTTGCCTCCTGCTCCTGCACTGTCAGAACAAAAGGGCATCAGCCTCACCAGACCTGAGGTTGCCATCACAATGGGAACACCCAAGTGAGAACCCCAGGCTTCATCCATATGAAGGAGGCTCCCAGGAGGGGCCTAAGGACATAGAATACCAGCCTGTGCTCCCTCTTCCAATCTCCCTTTTGAAAAAATAAGCCAAGAGAGGAAAGAAAGAAAGGAAAGGATGGGAGGAAAATAAAGGAAAGGGAGGAGGAAGTAAGGCTGGGATGGAGAGAGGGGAAGGTAGAAATGAAAAGGCAAAAGAGACCTCCATCTGGGAAATGCAGGTCTTCCCCTTAACTAATAAAGCTGCCTCTATCACTATGGCTGCAGGCGCCTGGGATTGAGGTAACACAGCCTCAAATTCTACACTAAACTCAAGGGGAATGACCTTGGTGGAAATTTGGTGAGGCCTCCATGAAAATCAGAATAATAACTTGGAATACCAGGTCTGGAAAGAAGACTTCTGTCCTGGGATGGGCTTCCCAAGGCCCTGAGCACAGGAGTTGGGTGCATATACATACAAGAGTCTGGAAGGAATGGAGCCAAGTTTCCTGTACCTCCTTTCCATGCAGCCCTGGCCACACCACCTCCTGGAAGCCTTCCTGAATTACTTAGTTTCCTGTTCTCAGGGACAGTACAACTCCAAACTTAATTATTCACCATCCCATCTATTGAGGGCTTTGCCTTGTTTTCATTCCCTTCTTGAGTTTTAACCCTGCCCCCAAAATGGCATCTCACAGAGATGCACATAGTAGATGGTCAACCATTGCTATTTATTGAGTGAACAAATCAGGGAATTACTGTGGTCCAGGTCAGAAGGAATGGAGAAGTCTTCAGAATCCTGTGTTCTGTCTCCAGGTGGCACAATTACTTTATCTGTGTGGCTCTGGGCAAGTGTCTTTAATTCTTTGACCCAGAGCTTTCTCACATGTAAAATGAGGATAATGACATCTACCCTAAATAAGTCTCAACATTGGCAGGTTGTGGTAGGCAGAATGATGCCTCCCCACCCAAAGATGTCCACCTCTTAATCCCCGGGACCTGTGAATATCTTATATAATGCAATGAAGGGGCATCAAAGCTGCAGGTGGAGTGAAAGATGCTGATCAGCTGATCTTAAAATAGGGAGATGATCTGGATTATCTGAATGGGCCCAAAGTAATCACCACGGCCTTTCATAATGAAAAAGGGAGGCAGGAGTGAACCAGAGATTTGATGCTCCAAGAAAGACTCAGCCCCACATCATGGGCTTTGGGGTTGGAGCAAGACGCCAAAAGCCAGGAATGAAGGTGACCACTGGAAACTGGAAATGACAAGGAAATGGATTCTCCTCTAGAGCATCCAGAAGAAAGACAACATTGTTGACACCTTGCTTTTAGCCCCTGAGGCCCATTTCAGATTTCTGATCTCATGAATTCTAAAAGAATAAATTTGCATTGCTTTAAGTCACTAAGTGTGCTGCCGGGTAATTCCCTACAAAAGCAAGAGGAAGCTAATACACAGGTATTGTGCAGAAAGCTCCTGGCATTGGTCACTTTAATAGTTGAGAGAAGGAAGGAAGGAAGGGAGGGAGGGAGGGAGGGAGGGAGGAAGGAAGGAGGGAAGGAAGGAATGAAGGAAGGAAGGAAGGAAGGAATGAAGGAAGGTAGGTTAATGTTTCCAGCTAAACTATCAGCAATGCAAGGGCATTGTTTCTTCTTGTACATTTCACTCAACACCTAGCAGGGTGCTGGGTACACACCCATGCTCAAAAAGCCTCTAGGCTCAAACTGAATTGGACGTGTGGGGATTGATTGATGCTAGCAGGAGGGATGGGAATACAACACAGCATAGAAGAGGAGCCAGAGGGGTTTAGACTTCCTCCCACAGTACAGGCTACCCCAAAGGCCCATAATAGAGAAGCCGAGTTTTGATGCCGCTGTGCCATGAGGCTCCAGACCAAGATACTGGGGAAGATCGGAGGGAGGACTCTTAGCCCATGTCCAGACACAGAAGAGGCCATTTCTCTGGGTGAGAGATGCTATCCATCACGGGGAAATGTTCATTCCAAGCAAGCCCAATTCTGCCGACCAGAACTGTTTACAGAGGCATCGGGCTGAATTCACCTGTTACAGCCAGAGCACCAGGCCCTGGTGTTGGCTAAGACAGTGAAGGCCCTCGCAGAGCAAGATCTTGCAAATTTTCTGGATGCTTTGGGCCCTCCCAGAAGTCCAGTTTCCAAAGAGGAGACTCTTGGTTATCAGGATTCCACTGATGGATTGATCAGTAGGACTCGGCTGCAAATCGCTGAATGTCTTCCTTCATTTAAAAGAAAGGGAAAAAAAAAAATTTAGTTTCGGTTCTGAATGCATGGGGTGAGAAACCCAGAGGTCACTTTCTCTTTCTTTCGAGCTCTCTCTCACTCTCTTAAATAAGGAGAAAGGCTATATTTTTCCATGGATTAAGTCCAACACAGAGAAAACTGTCACTGTGAAAACAATAGAATTTATCTCCACTGATATAGCTTGACACTGGGACAAGTGCCTGAATTGTTGCCATAGCAATAAATGTGTCGGACTTATGCATGCGTTTTCTGCTATAGGATTTTGATTAATGGCATTGACTAAATGGTGTGAAGGGGGAGAGACCGTGCAGAAGGCCCAAGGAGGGAGAGCCAGGCTGCACCGTGTTTGCTGGGGTCCACTCCGGAGGATGGCTAGCAGAGTTGGCTGGAAACCAGTTAAATAGGGGGTAGCATCTCATCCACGGAGCAGCATCTGCATGCCGGCAGTGGCAAGGGTGTGGGAGGTGGAGGAGAGGGTACAAGACACTATGGCCAGTTGTGCTTCTCAATCAGGGTGGGAGAGCTAATACAACCTCACTGCTTCCTCTGTACCTGTGTGCTAAGAACTCTGGGCGTCTCAACTTAATTAATCTTCCTACAAACGCTAGAGGAGACTATTAAAATTTTTTTCTGATAAGGAAATTGGAGGCACAGAGAAGTTACTTAACCTGCAAAAAGTCACACAGCGCGTGAGTGGCAGAATCAGGATTCAAACTCAGGCTGGCTGCCTCTGGAGGCGGAGCTTAACCACTGCAGTAGGCTTGGCTCCAGGAACAGATTCTACCCTCCCGACCTTGCCTATCAGCACAGCAATGAGCATGGGAGGGACTAAGAGAAAAAGAGAGAGAGGATGGCTCAGTGAAAGGCGTCCCCATCTTTGGAAAATCAATGCAAGGTCCTAAGTGCTCTCTGAGGGGAGAAGGCGTGTTTTACGGCGTGCTAACATTGTAGGCACTCGGTAAGTGCCTGGGGCTTATGGTGTGCTCACTGCCATCTGTACCAAGTGCTTTAGGTTCTCTGAGAGGCAGGGGCGCAGGATAACTGGAGTGTGGAGGCTTGATTCCTGCCACGCTGCTGTCAATGTGGCCTTGGACTGCTCACCTGCTCTCCTGGGCCTCCATTCATTCATCTGTGAAATGGGTGTGATACCACCCCAGCTGTGGTTGTGGGGGTTAAATGGGGCAAAGTAGCACAAGACACTGAACCCAGTGATTAGCACACCCCCTCGAGTATGTCCCCAAATTAACTAGGTTTTTCAAAGACTCATTTTTGGGGTGCCTGGGTGGTTCAGTCAGTTAAGCCACTGATGCTTGGTTTCAGCTCAGATGGGCTCCCTTCTCAGCAGGGAGTCTGCTTTGCTCTCCCCGCCCCCCCTCCCTGTTCCTCCTCCTGCCCCTTCTCCTGCTCATGGCTCTCTCTATCTCTCAAATGCATAAATACATCTTAAAAAAAACCCATAAACAAATAAAAGACTCATTTTCACTAATTTGCCGGGTATTAGAAAATCCTTTCAGTTTCCAGTCCTTTGCCCAAACAAGTTTTCTGCTGGCATTTTCTTGGATTTTTTGCTTCTATGCCTCCTGTTCTTTATTTTGTTAATATTCTTTTTCACTTGTGAGCTAGATCCCCTGAGGACACCCTCCCATCTCTCTTCTCTCCTCTCTTCATTTCTAAACTCT